>VDFB02041307.1:0-60246 GCA_007258455.2 Sequoia sempervirens
TAAATATTAATTATTGGAGTTTATAATATAAAGTTATAATATTATTATATTATAACTTAAGTGATTTTGGCTGAGGGGTCGCCCATCATGGAAGGGGACGTTTTTAATTATATTTATAATTAAAAATTTGTCAGGAGACTATGGAAATATTAAAATAAAAAGTTCGAACTTTTTAATGCTTCCCTATTATTAAGGAAATCGCACTTTTCAGTGTGTATAAGGTATTAGCATTGAAAATCGAGCCCATTATGTTATTGTGAGTTGAAAATTGATCAAGTCTTGACCAGAGCACGAAAGCCAAGGGTTTCAGTCTCAGAGCATTGGGGAACGAGCCATCTCCAGTGAGAGCGATTCAGAGGGTGTGAAATATCATCCGATTTATTGCCAGGCAGTGGGATTTCTTCATCCAGAAGAAATTACAGAGCATCACAGTTGATTCAAACTTTAGGATTTCAGTTAGCAATTCATTTACAGAGGAGTTATTGCATTGAGGCGCATATTTGTCCCAGATCTGGAGACTCAGAGAAGAGCCGTATTATTTTATTGTTATTTGCTGCTGTCTCAAAGGCCGTACTGTTTGCAGCAGGCCGTGCCTTTCAGCAAAGGCCGTACTTTTTTCTTATTGAGCAAATCGCCATACAGTTGGCCAGTCTAACTTCACATCTTGAGGCGCCTATCTCTCTGGCATCTTTAGCAGACATCTGCAGGAGGAGAAAGTACATAATCATCTCAGCCGTACCATCTTCAGAGGATCATTCATTGCTGCGATTTCCAGGTTTTCATTAAAATATCATTGCTTTTTAATTTGCATGTTAATGGATCTTGCTTGTAATCATTCCAGAAGATGAATATATAAACTGGCATCAGTATTTGCAATAGATTCTGTTATTTCCGGAGTTGTAAGAATTTATTTAGATTTTATATCATTTTATTGCAAAATCGCCATTTTCTTAATTCATGCAAAAACCACAAAAAAACCAAAACTTCAGAAAACAAACAAAAATAGTCAGATTCAGAAACAGGGGAAACAAGGGGTTTCTACAGTATGTACCAAACTTATTCCTGGCCCAGTGAAGCACATCAAAATGATCTGTGAAGTGACTTGCACCCTATCTAGGTGATCCTACATAATGGATAACTTAGCTTGTTAGATACACGTGACAATAGATATGTCCCCTTATACCCTCCACACTGCCAAGGTCTTGGGTAGTAGTTCTGGGACTCCCATAGGCCAAAAGATCATGCCTCTGGTTGCTACTATTTCTGTATGGGAGCATAGCAGCCTGTTCCCCATCCATAAATTTTCTCAAAATCTGGGTGAGGCTCCATCCATAAGGTCCCAGTTCAAGTGTTCTGCCCATAAGGTCGCTTCAGGAATTTATGAAATTCCATAGATGAGAACCTTTTGGGAGGGTGTCTACTGCAAAGATGCATATTGATGCCATGTTATCCAGCTATGTGCTCCAGAGCATCTTCCTCCATGGCTGCAAGCTCTCAGCTGCCCCTGTTTTTCAATTTAAGCTCAATGGGTCTGGATAGATAGGTAGTAGTTTCACTGGCAGTGGAAAGGTTAATTTTCTAATCTTTTAATTATGTCTTCTTTGATGTCAAATAAATATTTTTCCTATTTAGATTCCTAGCTGCAATTGTTTGACATGTGTGACTGCTTTTCCTCATAATAATTATCACTGTTGATTTCTTTCAAACTAAAGTTTTAATAGATGTGAAAATGTGCAGGATCCAAGTGGTATTTTGAAATAAACAGGTATAGAGTGGGAGAAAAAGGGTTTCTAACATTTCAACTCTCCATTTATTTGATTGCTTGCATATTCTTTATTTTCTATTCTTTATATTGTGTTTCAGCTGGTTGGCATATTGATATGGTACTCAAAGTAACTCTTTGTATGCTGTCGTTTTAACATACTCCCTTTTTTGATCCTTTTGCTTATTTGGATTGAACTGAAGATTTGTAGATAATATGCAGTTATGGCTTTGCTTTTACTAACTTATTCTGTAGGTAGTGGCAACTAATACAGAAGTGCTTCATGAATTGGAGAGAGAAACCAGCTGTCTCAAATACATTGGGGAAATAAGCATGAGAAAGGAGGAGCTTTGCACGCTATGGTGGGATCCTGAAAATGAACTCTCTGACCTGCACTACTGTATGGAGCTGAAATTAGAGCCCAATAGTACTGTAAAAGGACCATTTAAGCACTTTGCACAGTACTTCAACTGGCTGAAATTGGATGTAGTCAATTCAGTGATTCCTGTAAGTTTTATTTATGTATTTGCATTTAGGATTACAAACTTTAGTTATAATTTTTGATTTAGACTCTGATTCTCTATGTGTCAAATTGTTAATTGACAATATTGGACATTATGCATTTACAAAAATTCAAATGACACTTTTTTTTTCAGACAAAAAGAGAGATACAAGGTTCAATTTTTGTTTGCTTGCATGCTTATTTCTTGCATATTGCTTTAGATCCTAAAGTATTCAAGTTGCATAAATGACAGGGAGATAGTGTGGGGCCATTAGGAGCTCAACTAACGTTTGGAGTTAGTAGCAAGCATATTCCTAGAAGAGGCAAACATGAAACAGTTGAAGAAAAACTGGTCAACACTGGTGCTGCCATGATGCTTCTGAAAGAGATAATTGGGCATATTGCAGAGGATTGTGACAATAACTATAAAAGTGCATGGTGCCAAAAAATCTACAGAACTCTTCTCTTAGATGCAGTTTTGGTCAACTCAAGGGCAAGTGGTGCTTTGCTTGGATTGCTTTCACAATCTCCAATGGATAATTTTATGGGCTCTCTAATATGGACTCAATTTGACAATTTTATGGGATTCTGGCATGAATTTATGCTTTGTAGAATTGAAAAGTCACAAGTTTGCCAATATTCACCTTTGTCTTCATTAAATGCTGAGGATGGAAACCACTTTTGTGATATAACTTCTGTTTTTCTAATGATGCTCACTAAAAGATCAGATCTTTGGCATCAACATTCTACAACTCAATGGTTGGTTAGTTCTCTCTCTCACTCACAGACTTAATATTCAGGCCCAAATTGTTGTTCTTGATTGACCTTAAATATTCTGTGGATGTCATTCTAATGTTTTTGTCAAGATTATTTATCTATTTTTGTATAAAGAAATATGTCAAAGCAGGCAGTTTCCTTGGGTTCTCGAGGATGGAAGTTAAAAATGTGAGAATAAAGTACACAGTATGATTGCAACTTCTCTTTTCCACTAAATTGCTTTGATGGTATACATCTCACTCTTTTTTTGATAACATATATAGCAAAGTATTACAGGCCAAAGCCTTAGAACCCAATGGCCAACCATTCACATATGTGTCACAACAATGATATGGTTTGCCTAGAGGTAATTTGGCTATTTTTGGGATCAAATATTAGAAAAATCTTATCATATAATATCCTTATTTATTAAAAATTATGGAGATTCAAAGTAAAAAAGTGGTCTAGAAACAACTGGACAAAGAACCATGAATCTCAAGGCAGTACAAATAAATTGAATTGGCAGTGGCTTATCAATTATGGAAGCTAAAAATGTGAATAAAATATACAGTATGCTTCCAACTTCTATTTTCCACTAACTGCTCTGATGGTGTATATTTAACTTTTTTTGGTGACTAATAAAGAAAAATATATAGCAGTGTTCCACAGGGACGCGCCCCCCCCGCAAAAAACCCCTACACCCAAGACGGGGATGTTTCTGAGACAGGGAGACGCCTGGGAAACGTCCCTCCGCCATCCCCTTGCTGTCTCCACATCTCACCGTCATTTCCTTGCCATCTCCTTTTGAAGGGAAACGTTTCTTTGCTGTTTCTGTTGGGGAAACTTCAAGGAAACACTTGGGAGACTTCTAGACGTCCCCTCAACTTGAGGAAACTTTCAGGTGTCCCCTTCAAAAAAACATTATTTTTAGTTAAAAAAGTTAAAAAAATCAATTGAAGTTTACATTTTAATATTTTATGTTTAATTTTTTAAAACAAAAAATGTAATTGTATCAAACTTGAAAGTCAAATGAATCATTTTTATTCATTTGTGAACATTTTTCTGTCTGTGCGAGTCTGAAGACGACTGGTTTGAAGAAGAGAATGCTGAACAGGGAACTTGGGCATCGCCATCAAATCTCCAGGCATTTGAGGATTCAAATTCACTAAGGGGTGCACACATACAGGTAAGAACCACGTTTTTTTAGTTTTTTTTTTTGGTTTGCAGACGTGTTAAGGCCTGCCGCTTGTGCCCTCCACATTCTCCAATCTCCACCGCTATATGCTCAAGCCTGTGTGCAGCTTAATGCATTCAAAATGTGGAAGCTCGGGCAAGGCGTGGGCTGCTAAAGAATGCCTCAAAGAGATGTCATCTCATGGAATGCAGAGACGCGCGGGCTAGAATGCCTCAAAGAGATGTCATCTCATGGAATGCAGAGATGTGCGGGCTTAGCCCACGCCTTGCCTGAGCTTCCACATTTTGAATGCATTAAGCTGCAAGCAGGCTTGAGCATAGGGCCTGGGAGTTAAATTTTTTTTTAAATGTTTTACAGTTTACTTTTAATATATATATATATTTTTTATTTTCTCAGAAAATTTTACTATTTTTAAAAAGGAAAAAAATGCTTCTTCCTTTTCAGTATTAGCCATTAGGTGCTTTGTGCTTCTTCCTCATCTCTGTCCATTGATGACTGTTTGAGTGTTTGACAGTTTGTGCTTCCTCTTAGCTATCTTCCCTATTTAATATTTTTCTGTCATTCTTATTATTTGAATTTCTGAATTTTCAATTTAAAAATTTTCAGTCCATGAGACCACATTTCTAAAAGTTCATAACTGTAATATTTACTTTTTTTCATTTTTTGCAATAAATTATTGAATTATAAAATTTAAATTAATAATCTGATGAATTTTTTTTAAACATAGTAGGTCTGATTTTGTTTTTAAATTTTTTTTTGCAACGTCATTTGACATTATCTGATTATCATAATGAGTTCAATCAATAGAAGTGACGATGAGATTGAGGGTAATGAGGTTGAAGCCGAAATTGGAAGTGAAAATGACTCATCTGATGATGCAGATTTTGAAATAGAAGAGGGTGTTGGTGAACATGGCTCAAATACTCAATCTCAAGTTGAAACAGGTTCTATTGGGAGTAGAAATGATAGGTGCCCTTCAAAAATCCTCCAAAGATATGCCAAGGGTCCCTTTGATCCAAAATCACCATTAAAACAATTTGCAACTAAGATGCCAGCACAGCCTGGGACACGTGAGGGCACTAGAAAGTGGGAGTGCCACCTTTGTCATCTTGATTGGTTTGGGAGCATTACTAGAACTAATGCTCACTTTCTTCTTATTCGAGGCAAAGGTGTAGATGTTTGCAAAAAGCTGGAAAAAAATGTGAAGTATAGAGCTGAAATTTTAAAATTATGGGGTTCTAATGAGGAAGAAGCACCTATGACTACTACATTGGCACATAGGAGTAAGGGTGATCAGATTTCAGCAGTTTCTACTTCTAATTTGCAGAGTCAAAGGCCACCAAATCCATTCAGTTCAAGTGCACGAGAGCCTAAGGGGAAATGTAAAGTGGCATCTTCAAGTTCACAACCATTGGCAGATTTATTCAATGCACAAGCAAAGGATGAGGCAGATAATGCTATTGGAAAATTCTTCTTTGCCAATGGCATTCCATTCCATGTGGCTCGCTCTCCTTATTATAAGGAAGCTATGTCAAAGGTAATAAGGGCGGGACCATCATATGTGCCACCAGGGGAGACTAGATTGAGGACAACAATCTTGGATCAGAACTATTCCAAGATTAATATTTTGATGGAGAAGATGAAGAGAACCTGGGTCACAAGTGGATGCAGCATAGTCATGGATGGGTGGACGGACATTAGGCATCGCTCACTCATCAACATCATGGTCACATCTACAGCAGGCCCTTATTTCCTTAGGGATATTAATTGTTCAGGGCATAGCAAGGATGCTCATTATCAGTTTTAGATCCTCAAGGATGCCATAGAGGAGGTTGGGCCACAAATTGTGGTGCAGGTAGTGACAGATGCGGCCCATGTGTGTAGAGCTGCAGGGAGGTTGATTGAGGCAGCCTATAGATACATTTGGTGGACTCCTTATTGTGTGCATGCTATGAATAATGCACTTAAGGACATGGGTAAAATCAGTTGGATCAAATCAATTGTGAGTGATGCTAGAGATGTGCAGATGTTTATTTGCAACCACCATACTTCACATGCACTTTTCAGGACCTTCTCCAAGAAGGAACTCCTAAAACCTATAGAGATTCGGTATGCATCATACTTAATTCTCTTGGAGAGGATGCTTGAATTGCAAGAGGCATTGCAACTAATGGTAATGATAGCAGAGTGGAACCGATGGCTTGAGTCAAAGACACAGCAGGGGTTGAGGGTTAAGGAGGTGGTGAAGAATGATGTCTTTTGGGCTGATACCAAATATATTGTCTCCATCATTGATCCAATTTTCAAAGTTATTAGATTTGGGGATTCTAATGCACCTTCCCTTGGAGAGGTATGTGAGTGCATTGATTCCATGCTTGATCAAATGAATGCTAAAGTGCGAGAGGACCCTACAATGCAATTCTACACCGAGCATATTTATCCAATCATTCAGTGTAGATGGGAGAAGCTCAACACTCCCTTACACATGGCTGCCTATGCATTGAACCCAAAGTGGTATGTGCCACGTCTTGGTAGAATGACACCTATAGAGGATGTTGAGGTGAAGGAAGGGTTCATGAAGGCCATTGACAGAATGTATGATCCTATAGAGGCCAACTTGCTTCGTATCGAGTGGACAAAATTTGCCACTCTTTGGGGATATTTAGAGGCGACCAAGGTAGATTTGGAGACTATGTCAGAGGAGGACCCCAAGTTGTGGTGGACTATGCATGGGCCTAGATCTTTGATTACTACTCTAGCCATTCGTTTGCTGTCCCAGGTTTCTAGTTCTTCTGCTGATGAGAGGAACTGGTCTACTTATAGCTTCATCCACTCCGTTAAGAGGAATAGGCTTACTTCTAGGAGGGCAGAGAAGCTTGTGGCTGTACATAGTGCCTTGCGTCTTATTGACCGCAACACAACTACATACAAGGAGAGTCCAACAGCCAGATGGGATGTAGAGCCAGAAGAGCTAGCAGAGATAGATGATGATCCTACACAGACAGGGCTGGTTGGTATTGGTTTAGATGAGCTTGAGCATGTGGCATCCAACAGTTCCAGTGGTTGAGGAGATTGGCATGGAGCTTGGAGATGATTAGATCATTAGAGGCATCAGGCCATTAGCCTGGAGCCATTTACGATTAGTATTTACTATTTTGTTACTTGTACTTAGTTTTTGAAGTTTGAAGTTTGAACATTGATGATACAGTGATACTTGATTGCAATTATGATTCATGAATCATGATTATGAAACTCAAATTATGAAACATTTAGTTCTTATTGCATTTCCAATGTCTATATTTTCATTTTGATTTTCAATGTTTAGTGGTTCACTAGTTCAATGATTCAATCACAATGAAATGATATATAATTGCAATGTGTTACTGTGTTTAAACTTTTAAGTTTTAAGTTTTGTTTTTATGTGTTAACTTTACCTATTCCTTAGGCTTCTACAATTATGTAATTATATTGTTATACATCTTTTTATAACTAATTTTTCAAGTACTATATGTATTTCAGCACCACCCCCACACACTTGCCCTAGCTGCCATCCCCACATGGGTCCCCACGATGTCCCAGACTAAAGCCCCATCTCCCATCCGGGCGTGTCCCCATGCATCCCTTGTCCATGTGTCCCCAATTTAGCCCTATGCTCTTCACATTTGGTTGGCCTATTTACTGCAGGCTAGGTAAGGTGTGACTTCAATTAGGGTTTCCAAACTTCTTGGAGGATGTTTTAGATCTTTTGAAGTCTTCTTTTGGAATTGTTGAGCTTGGATTGCGGATTCCTTCTGGGTTTTCTGAGAGCTTCGCGTTGGTGGTTTCATTCGGCATTCTGAGCAATTACATGGATTTACTATTTTTAGTAAATTCTATTTTTAGCAGTTGACTTGTTGACTCCTAATCAGTTAGGCTCCACTTTGGCAGTCTGTTCAGACGGTATGGTTGAATTTGGCTTCTGATGCATTTCCATGGTGATATAAGATATTTTATATTATAATGTTATAATTTAACATTATAATTCCTTGTTCTAGCATCATGAATTAATATTGTCTTTAAAAGGGGGACATTGAAGGGTATTTTCACATGGAGGAAATATTTTAATATTTCTAAAGCCAAATATTGCTCAAGGAGTTTGGACGCCAACTTTGGGTGAGCCAAATATTTTATTTAAAAAGTGAAATTTATCTTCTTAAGCAAGTACGCCATCCTGAGGGTGAAGACAAAAGACAAGTCAATGACCTAAAAGAATCTTTGAGGTGGCGCCCTTCTTGGAGGTTTCTAGAAAGCTCTTCCAAAGTTATAAATTGGAGCTCGGGGTCCTCATTTTGTTTATCTGATGAATTTGCAAAGTTATGCTACCGGATTGGCTTTGGGATTGCTTCGAGGAATGTAAGCCTCTTAGCTTGGCTCTTCTTCTTGCTTGAAAGACAGCAACTAGTTGAGAGGTTTAGTTATAGTTGGTTTCCTTTCATTGTAGTTGGTTCTTCTCACATTCCGTAGTTGAGTTATTGTATTTTCTGTCAATTTTAGAGTTGCTAATTTGTATGGCTGTAGGTTGTTTTTACTCACAACTCAAGAAACAGAAATAATATTGTTCTGGGTACTGTTCCAATCTATTTTCCTATGTAGGGCGACCATATGTGCAAGTTTCCAGAATTTTATTTGAAGTCTATGAATTATCTAAAGTAAATCGCCCTTGCTTGCAGGCAATTTCACTTTGTAAGTGCTTTGGAAGTCGTGCAAAATAAATAGGGGTCTTTGTGAGAAGTTTTTGTGATCCATCTTCATTGTCATCATCATTAGAATGTTTTGCAACTGATTTCAAGTTAAATGAGCGAGTATTGAGAGAGATATGAGCATTTAAGTGAGTTCTGGAGTTGCTGTTTTCACCATTCTTAACTGCAGATCTGTCATATCAGACTTAGTAAAATTATTAATAGGGCTGGGATTGTCTGTCTTAGTCATATTAATCGTTCTGGAGTAGCTCTACATTTCAGCAGTGTGATTATCACTCTAATCCATCGTGCTTGCAGGAGATATATTACATTGTAAGGCTGTTAGTAGTACTAACCAGCCAATATTCACATTTGTAAGCTCTTATTTATATTTCCTACATTTCGTGGAAGAGACTGATCCTTGCCCAGTCTATTGTCTTTCTTTATATCTCCGTCATATGGTAGCTCCCATTCCGTCTCGGGTTGGAAAGCACATTCTTGACGTCGAGTACTTCAGCATTCTTGCTTATTTCCCTTAATTGCATTGTAATTCTTAGCACTCCACCATATGGTCGCCTCCTTTCCATACTGGATTGGGTAGCACATGCTTGGTGTTGAGTTTGTTTCTAGTACTTGTAGCGTAGAAGATCCTCTGACCATATGATCGTCCTTCGCGGACACATTCTTGGTTAGAGTTACCTTCAGTTGCATTTTGTTTAAGGCACTGACGATCCTCTTGCCATATGACAGCCTCTCTCTTGTTGAGATTGAGTGCGCATTCTTGGCAACGAGTTATTTGTAATCTGCTGGTTTGAATTATCTAACCCTAACGGGTGCTCTTTGCATTGTTGTGTACTTGGTAAAAATAAAAATAAAAATTGGCTCGAAATATTTCAGTGGTATCAGAGCCAAGATCCTGCCATCCTGTGCCCATCAAAGTTCAGTTGACAGTTGAGTGATAGAGAAATCAGTTTCTTCACCAGAGGTCAAAACCGAGCTTAGATCAGTTTTCAGAAGTTTCAAAGATGTATCATCGTTTGTTCAGTAATCGTGAGAAGTCAGATTCGATTATGGCATTTGAGGAAGGAAAGGTTAGTTTGGCCACAAGAGATTTCATTGAGTATGCCAAACAGTACAAAAGACAATGTGAACATGAGGCTGCCATACTCCGTGAGCAATATCAAAACATGCCAGATGATTATAGGAACAATGTTTCATTTGATACCCATTTGAATTGTGTGGCGTTTCTGAAGCCCGAAAAGTCGGAGATGGTGGACCACATCAGGAAAATGATAAAAAGGGAAGCAGAACAAGTTTTGGTTGAAGGATCAAAGAAGGAAGAAGATGAAGTGTCTATTTGTGAATTGCAGCCCACAAACAAGCATGTTGATGAAACTTTGTCAGTTGAAGAATGTGTGGAAGAGCCCCACAATACTTTCCGAGACTTGCATGTGATAGCAAGTGATGAAGATCAGAACATAGCAGCAGTCTTGAATCCTAATTTGGATTCAGCCCATGGAGGTCCTGAGAGAAATGACTTCACAGAAAATTTTAGTAGTACTGTTGTGTGGGATGAGTTCGTTGAAGGAGTACAAGATGGAAAAAATGCTAGTGATGTCGTAGAACCAGCTTATGACCAAGACTGTAGTGATGATGTTGGTGATGACTCTACGGAGTTCATGCAAGATCATATTGAAGATTTGATGATGAAAGATTTTACTCTTGTTGCTGTCTCAACTTCCCAAGAAGTTCCACCTGAAGAAATCAGCGACATACTTTCTCATGATGGTTCCATAAAAGATAATGAAGGTGAAGTTTTCGAAACAACAAGCATCGAAGATTCTTCACTCCCTTTCGGTGGTGACATTGTCGGACTTGGGTTTGACCAGCAAACCGAACCATTGGAGGAAAATGTTTTTGAAGATATCAGCTTAAGAGATTCAGGAGCTGACTTATTCATTGAGTTAATACTTCCAGTGAAGCATGAAAAACCTCTTCCTGTTGATCATCTCAGTCAACCCCTTGGCATTTGGGATCCGGGTGTGTTGGCATCAAGTTATGTTAAAGAACCTGTGTGGGATAAGTTTCCCTTTGATCCTGATGAAGAACAAGAACCAAATTGCATGGAAAACTATGAGGTAGCCCTTGGAGGAGAAGTTGTCTTTGAAGAAGAAGATTATGTTGCTACAGAAACTTTCCGAACAGCGGACAATTATGATCCATTGATCAAGTTTGATGCTGCGATAATGTTTGACCAAGGAGACGTTAATGAAGAAGAAGAGCTAGAAGACCATATGGCTCTTGAAGATGTAGAGTTTGAAGGTGTTACTAAACACAAATCTGATTTTTCAATGCGTGAAGCTGATTGCAAGCATTGTGTTGAAGAATTTGTGAAGTATGATGCTTTTTATGACAATGAGCATTCTCCACTAGTCGATGGTGAAGTACAAGAATGTTGGAGCAGCATTGAGGGCAGCAAAGACAAGGGACAGGGGTCTGCTTTTCAGTTGCAGCCTATCAGCAGTTCACCATCTTCGCATTCTTATGAGTGGGAAAGACAATTCAAGGTGTCCGTTGACAAGGAAGTGCAAACTCTATCCTTGTTTGATCACACACTTAGCTTGGTTGAAGAGCTTTACTGGAAGGCCCAACTTGAAGTGAGACAAAGAGGAGTGAAAGATGAAGTTGCTCTTTCCAATTTGCAACTTATCAGAAACTCTTTGGTAACCTTGAAGTCCGAGTACATGCACTTGATTGAAGATCGTGATCACGCCATTGAAGTTGCAAAGAAGACCATTTGTGCTTCTCAAGATAGAGAGAGGAAGTTCGATGAACTTTCTTTGGAGCTTGAATCAACAAAGGCTACATTAGAAGAAACTCAAATGGCATTAATGGAGGTAGGAAATCAGTTTGCTGATTTCAAATTTTTCACGAAGCAAGAGAATGCACATAGAGCCGAAGAAATCAAGCAAGTAATTGGTGAGCTTGATAGTCTTCGAGAGGAGTTTGACCTAGAAGGTCTCACAAGAAGGACTGAAGTTGCAAGTGCAGATTTGGATCAGCAAGATGGAAGGAATAACTTTCAAGTTTTTGACAATCCTCTCTTTGAAGAGGATGATGAGGAAAGTTATGATAATCCTCTCTATGAGATGGAGGATGAAACGAGAATGAGACTAAGTATAGTTTCCAATGCTTGGATGCTTTGATATCACTCCATGAGGATGTGCCACGTTTGTTGGTTAGTAATGAATGCATAAGTGGGTTTGAGGATGGAGTCTCTACATGGGAAATGATGATTCGAGGAGATTTCAACATCTCCGACACCAAGGTGTTAACAAAGCAAGACTTGGTAGCTGCTGGTAACTTCATTACAGCAGCAAGGAGCAAAGATTTCAGTTTTGTTACTCATGAAATAGGGAAGAAAGATGGACCTGAACTTGGTGTTTGTATGCCTGTCAATCCATCCCTTTGGTTGAATGATGTTTTGGCACTTATTAGACCATTGTTGGAGTTGGATTTGAGGTCATTTAATATTTCATGCTCCAATGTTGTTGAAACTTTCATGGATAGGCTTCAAGGGTTCACTAGAGGAGGCATCAATCTCTTCTGTATGCACTTGATCCTTACTGGCACTTGGGGATGCATTGAGATTACCTTGCTATGGGTTGAAAATCATTTTCGGTTGGGTATCCGTGCTTGGGATCCTCAATTTGGCTTGATAGAGCTTATTACATTTGGAAAGGACTATTGGAGGAATAAGGATCAAATTTCCAGATTTGTTGATGTTGTCCGTTTCTTTGTTTGCCACTTGATGGGTTCGTTTGTTCATCAACAAATGGATTGGAGAATAATTTTGAGTATGGGTTGGAGAAATAAACAGTTGGTTGCTTTTGGCAGTGATCCTCGGCTAAGACAAGGGCAGATTTTGAGACACGAGTTTGCTGATTGGAGGCAGACCAGCCACCTTACTTGTGGAGTTACTCTCGTTTGGGAGAGTTTTTCCATCACTACTTGTCAAAGAGGTGGTAGTTTTCAGTTGGACATTGCTCTAGTTTGTTTTCCTGCCACTTTGGAGGTGTCACCTTGTAGCTCGATGGTCATCTCACATGCTCACACTTGGGAATTTGAGTGGTGTTGTTGTTTTCCTTCGTGTAGGACTCTAGTATCAGATTGCACTATGTTGATCCCAGCCTTGATCAGCAGCAATTATTTGTTCCTTCACACCTTTCCTACTCTCCAAATTCATCTTATGATGGTTTGTGATGGAAACTTTGACAGTTTACTCTCAGTGTTGGTTCAGGACAGCGGACTCTCACATGCTTTGGTTCACCATTCTGAGGCTCTTGGAGTGGGAATTGTAAGAGTTTTTAGTAATCTTCATGGTTGCATCAGAATAATGCAGGGGAGGCATAGTAGACTCATGTGGAGTCATGAGTTAGAGTTTGATGAACTCTTGCAAAGGATTGCTTCCCTCTTTGCAAGAAGTTTTGGAGAGGTCACATCTGCAATCATGGTTGTGTTAGATACCTTATGGAGGCATGTTGAGGATTACAATTTTGAGTTGAGTAGACTATCTTTTCCAATGCCTAGGTTTGTGATAGACAGTGGCATTGTTGATTTTGCTGACTCAGAGCATTTTGGCCATTATGGTTCCACTATTGTGATCAGAGTAGTGCAACATCAGCACGGTGGGTCCTCTTTCAGATGGATATGGGACCCTGGGATTGTACTTGGTTTGGTTTGGTGCAGTTTGAGTTTTTCTAGAGTTGTGGTGGCATTGCTTGAGGACAAGCAATTTTGGGAAGGGCGGACTGTAATGTCCCCAATTTAGCCCTACGCTCTTCATTTGGATTTAGCCTATTTCTGGAAACTCGTAGGCTAAGCAGAAGCTCGAATCAGGGTTTCCAAACTTCTTGGAGGATGTTTTCGTCTTTTTGCGGAGTCTTCTTTTGGAATTGTTGAACTTGGATTGCGGATTCCTTCTGGGTTTTCTGAGAGCTTCGCGTTGGTGGTTTCAGTTCGGCATTCTGAGCAATTACATGAATTTACTATTTTTAGTAAATTCTATTTTTAGCAGTTGACTTGTTGACTCCTAATCAGTTGGCTCCACTTTGGCAGTCTGTTCAGACGGTATGGTTGAATTTGGCTTCTGATGCATTTCCATGGTGATATAAGATATTTTATATTATAATGTTATAATTTAACATTATAATTCCTTGTTCTAGCATCATGAATTAATATTGTCTTTAAAAGGGGGACATTGAAGGGTATTTTCACATGGAGGAAATATTTTAATATTTCTAAAGCCAAATATTGCTCAAGGAGTTTGGATGCCAACTTTGGGTGAGCCAAATATTTTATTTAAAAAGTGAAATTTATCTTCTTAAGCAAGTACGCCATCCTGAGGGTGAAGACAAAAGACAAGTCAATGACCTAAAAGAATCTTTGAGGTGGCGCCCTTCTTGGAGGTTTCTAGAAAGCTCTTCTAAAGTTATAAATTGGAGCTCGGGGTCCTCATTTTGTTTATCTGATGAATTTGCAAAGTTATGCTGCCGGATTGGCTTTGGGATTGCTTCGAGGAATGTAAGCCTCCTAGCTTGGCTCTTCTTCTTGCTTGAAAGACAACAACTAGTTGAGAGGTTTAGTTGTAGTTGGTTTCCTTTCATTGTAGTTGGTTCTTCTCACATTCTGTAGTTGAGTTATTGTATTTTCTGTCAATTTTAGAGTTGCTGATTTGTATGGCTGTAGGTTGTTTTTACTCACAACTCAAGAAACAGAAATAATATTGTTCTGGGTACTGTTCCAATCTATTTTCCTATGTAGGGCGACCATATGTGCAAGTTTCCAGAATTTTATTTGAAGTCTATGAATTATCTAAAGTAAATCGCCCTTGCTTGCAGGCAATTTCACTTTGTAAGTGCTTTGGAAGTCGTGCAAAATAAATAGGGGTCTTTGTGAGAAGTTTTTGTGATCCATCTTCATTGTCATCATCATTAGAATGTTTTGCAACTGATTTCAAGTTAAATGAGCGAGTATTGAGAGAGATATGAGCATTTAAGTGAGTTCTGGAGTTGCTGTTTTCACCATTCTTAACTGCAGATCTGTCATATCAGACTTAGTAAAATTATTAATAGGGCTGGGATTGTCTGTCTTAGTCATATTAATCGTTCTGGAGTAGCTCTACATTTCAGCAGTGTGATTATCACTCTAATCCATCGTGCTTGCAGGAGATATATTACATTGTAAGGCTGTTAGTAGTACTAACCAGCCAATATTCACATTTGTAAGCTCTTATTTATATTTCCTACATTTCGTGGAAGAGACTGATCCTTGCCCAGTCTATTGTCTTTCTTTATATCTCCGTCATATGGTAGCTCCCATTCCGTCTCGGGTTGGAAAGCACATTCTTGACGTCGAGTACTTCAGCATTCTTGCTTATTTCCCTTAATTGCATTGTAATTCTTAGCACTCCACCATATGGTCGCCTCCTTTCCATACTGGATTGGGTAGCACATGCTTGGTGTTGAGTTTGTTTCTAGTACTTGTAGTGTAGAAGATCCTCTGACCATATGATCGTCCTTCGCGGACATTCTTGGTTAGAGTTACCTTCAGTTGCATTTTGTTTAAGGCACTGACGATCCTCTTGCCATATGACAGCCTCTCTCTTGTTGAGATTGAGTGCGCATTCTTGGCAACGAGTTATTTGTAATCTGCTGGTTTGAATTATCTAACCCTAACGGGTGCTCTCTGCATTGTTGTGTATTTGGTAAAAATAAAAAAAAAAGGCTGAATATTTCATCCCGTCCGAAACTCTAGGTGGAACACTGATATATAGCAAAATATTACACGCCAAAGCCTCAGAATCCAATGGTCGACCATTCACGTATTTATCACAACAATGATATGGTATGCCTAGAGATAATTTGGCTATTTGTGGGGATCAAGCATAAAAATTACTCTTTGAATATATTATCCTCATTTATTCAAAAATAAACAAGATGCAAAAATATTAAGATGGGCTAGAACCAGCCAGATAAAGAACCACGAGTCCCTAAACCGTTGCTACTAAATTGAATCCCTAAATTAATAATTAACATTCTAACTGCATACCAAATGGTGAACATAGAACTAGGACTTGGTTATCAATTTGCTTTGTTGGTTCAATGAGTGATAGAACTCATTGTTTCTTGAATCTTCATATCCTACTTGTTTAGTGTGTCCATATTACGTAGAAACCCTAGTTTCCTCCGATTCTTAACTCTGACGGTTTTCTTTGTCTTTTCTGAAAGTTTTGAGTTTTTGCTTGTTTTTGATGTTTTTGCATGAATAATTAAGATGGCGATTTTGAAAGGAATTACAAATAAATTTTATATAAATTCATTCAACTCTGTAAATGGCAAACCATATTGCAAATACTGAAGCTAGATCATTTATTAACCTTCTGAGACAGTTACAATAATAATCCAGTTACATGCAAATCAAAAGGGAATGATATTTATTGAAAAAAACCTGGCACTTGCAGCTTGCTGGTAATTGCTTAGAAGGGGTACGGCTGTGTTGAAAACTCACTTCTCCCTTGATCTGCTGATGTGAAATGGTGTCTGCAACATAGACGCCCAAACTAGCATAGGCAGACTATCCCAAAAGCAAGCGACTTTCTTCCAGGAGAAAATACGCCCTCATTAATGATGGTACGGCCTGCAATGTGACTGGTACGGCTTTCACCCAGCAGCCAATGACTGAAATGTATGGCCTCTATGGTGATCTTCCGATCCCTGGATATTAGGCGCCTGCAACTGGCAAACTTCTCTGGAAGTCTACTATGAAGAAATGTGTTTTAAATGCGAAGATACAACTTAGTTAAGGTACGGCCCTGCTGTACAAAGTACGGCTGCAGCATGCACTAAGTGATTTGTACGGCTCCTTCTCTATATTCTCCAGAATGATAATATACTGGGCGCCTTGAACTATGAATGAATATCTTAGAAGTGCATTTACTGCAACCTCCGTGAAATGGTGTATTTCTCGACCACGATGAGAATACCTGTGAAACTACATGTTTCTTACGGATGAAGAAATCTCACAGCCGGCGATGAAATGCGGGTGATATCACCCTGCAGGCCCGATTCAGTAAGGTGGCTCCGTTCTCCAAGCGAATATCGAACTCAAACCCCAAGGTCTCCGTTCTGCGGCAAGGCCAGTCAATTTTCCATTCATAAAATATCATAATGGCTCAGAAACCAATGCAAAACCTTTATTAAGCTGAAAAGTGCGATTTCCTTAATTATAGGAAATCATTAAAATATTCACTTTTTAATTCTTTTAATTTCCTCATAGTCTCAGCGAAATATTTTAATATAATTTTAGCGTCAATTTTGTATACGATGAAACACCCCTCAAGGCAAATCACTTAAGTTATGATTAATAATTATAACTTTATATTAAATCTTAATTAATTAATATTTAATCCAATGTAATTAAATATTAATATTTCCTTGGATTACTCATCGGATTCTTGTTGTTCCGATGCGAAGGCGGCCGAACTCTGCAGTGATTCGGATGCCTTAAATCCCCTAACGCTAAAATAGGGGTTCCACTCTACGCACGCAGGGCGCTAAAATGCCAGTGCAAAAGGGTCTCCGATCCGAGCCCAAAGCGAAACCAATTGATCAAAGCGCGATCGGCCAGTGAGCCAATCTCAAAAGCGACCCTCTAACCACTCGTAGAGCCCTCTGAGGGTCTCATGATAAAACCAATCTCCGCGATCTCACGATCGCCAAAAATGGGGACATGGAGTTACTTGGTTCTCATTTCTTTAGAACACTAGGTCTTTGGGACTGCATAATAATTGCTCTCCTTGATGCTTTTTTGATCCTGTTGGAAATCTGATCAATTTCTACCAATATCTAAATTCTCTTGCTTTCCTTTTTAACAATACTATGATATGATATGATTTGTGGAGACCTCCTTTCATCATACCTTCTTTCACTTGCATCTTGACTTCATACATTGACATAGATATACCATTTTGGATGGATTTCAAAACCCATCAAAACAATACTAAATTGATATTTATATTAGCAGGCAATGAAAAGTACATTTCTTTGCTCTTTGGTAGAGTTTGAGACCTAAATTGCATGTAAATAAGTAAAAATAGTAGTATCATAAGGTTTATTTTTGTCCTTGCTTAGCACAACAAACATTATAACGCCTCTTTGACAATTATGGTCTCAACCTTCCCCCAAGATTCCAGAAACATTGAAGATCCATGTCACAAATGTCAATTGCATCAATCATGGGTTGCCAACTTGCTAGTATGGGGATCTAGCAACATTGAAGGTAGGTTTCAATATAATGACTTGTCTCGGCTAGACTAAGAATTGAGTGCAACACAAGAAGCACAGAAATTATGGATACAAATAATTGCAACAGTGTTAGGAGAGGCTCTAGAGGTGTTGGGAATGGTAGGGGCATGACAATTTGTGTTGGCTTCAACCCTATGAGTGGAAGGTGGTCCTATTTTGTTTTTAGCTTTTGTTTATCATCTTCTTTTGACATTGGTGGATGATAAATTGTATTTGGTAGATTACATTTAAAGGTACATCATATCCGATGGAGTTTCATCATGGTAGGGTTTTCTTGGAAGGTGTAATATTAATATGCTCACCTCCCAACTAATCAGTTTCAAAATAAACTGTATCCTACACTTCCTGTAATGACCATGCCTGATTTTATTTTTTGATTTGTTTGCTGACTGAGAGGTGTTTGCTGATATGTTTCATTTGTTCGTTTTTTCACATGTTTTCATCATTATAAAGAATACATAGGAAACATTGTATATAAAGGAAATTACAATGAAATAACTTCACATTCTCATATAGAACCATATCAAATCATGATAGCTAATGGAGACCAATAAATTTCAGACTTAAAGATATATTTTTAGAGCTGATACAACGTATTGCAGACCTGATAACAGTCATATAACTGTAAGAAATGCTTGCAAACTTGCACCACAAGGTAGATATGATAGTTGCCAATGAATACAGTGAAGCCCACACCATAGAATGGTTGCACGGACCCCAAAGAAGGGCAGAATACAAGTCTATAATACAACAGCAGACCTGCTCATACCACGGTTCTGTCATGTCCCCTTCTCGATTGACATCTCTCGAACCCGCGAGTTGGCTATCTACGACCCTCGTGAAGTGATGAAATTTGGATAGAGGTCACTTTGGAATAGCTCAGCTTGATTGGCGAGTTTGGTCGGTAGGCTTTTCGTTTGGTCTCGATCCCGGAGACTTTTTTTGCGAGAAAGTTGCTATTTTAGCGGTTCTGGCCGGTCGTGATGGGACCCTGCTATTTTAGCAGTATGGCTTTGGCAGTGTTCAAAATCACTTCAGTGTTCGTCAGCTTCAGACGGATCAGTCATCGGATGAATAACGAGGGAGATATTAATATTTAATTGTATTAATTAAATATTAATTTTTTGATTATTATAATATAAAGTTATAATATTAAATTATAACTTAAGTGATTCTGTTTGAGGGGGTCGCCATCATCAGAGAGGGGGCCAATTTGGCAAGTAATTTATTATAAAATATTTGAGCTGAGACTATTGAATAATTAAAAGGGAAAAGTTCGAAATATTTTAATGAAACCCTATCTTTGTGGAAATCGCACTTTTCAAGAGATAAAGGGTTTTGCCTTGGGAATTGTGCCATTATGTGATTATTGAGAATTGAAACTGATCAACTTTGATCTGAGCAAGATACTTTAGGGTTTCAAGTTCGAATTCCTTGGGGAACGAGCCATCTCCATTGGAAGCAGTTCAGAGGGTGTGAAATAACACCTGATTTATTCCCAGCAGAGGTTTCTTCATCCAGAGGAAATCATAGAGCTTCATAAATCATTCATCTTCAGAGGGTTTGCTCAAGGTTTTCATTCAGAAGACAAACATACATCAAAGCGCCCATCTTTCATCATAGCAGGAGACCACAGAGGAAGCCGTACTTCATTTATTGCTTGCTGCTGTTATTTTTCTGGCCGTACCAGTCTGTACCAGTCCGTACTGTACCAGCAAGGACGTCTTTTTCCTTCAAGAGCAGATCGCTTGTCTATTTGCAGTCTAACTACACAGAGGAAAGCGCCTGGCATCTGGGAAGTGTTAAACATCATCTGGCTAGGGAAGAGCTTGCATCTGAAGGCCGTACGGATCTGTTTTCTCACAAAGGCGGCTGAAACCAGGTTCTTTAGAATATTGAAAATCTATTGTTTTTTTTCATTGCATGCAACTGGATCTTATATGTATTCATCTCAGAGGAATAAATAATGGATTGTCTTCAGTATTTACTCTAAATACGATTGTTATCAGAGTTAGATAATTTTTATTGAATTTATTTCAATTATTGGCAAAAATCGCAATTTCCTTATATTGCTCAAAAACCCCAAAAAACGTCAAAAAACATCAAAACTCAGAAAAAACACAAAAAAAACTATCAGATTCAGAACAGAGGGAAACTAGGGTTTCTACAGTGGTATCAGAGCTAAATCCTGCCATCCTGAGGGTTTAGCCATCTTATGCAGCCAGAACAGTTGGGTCTTACCAGGTATTATACATGCAGACGTGCTCTGATTGACAGGCAACAAAGTTTGAGCAGGCAGCCGGAAAAACATGGCTGACAGAACAGATATTCGTAGAACAGAGATTCCACATAATAACAGAGATCAGGATGGTGCAGAGGTCTTGCATGCCCTTAGAGATCTTCGTGCAGGTCAACGGCGGTCAAATGGTGTATTACAGTAGTTGGCAGTTGCACTTCAGAGATTGGGTACTCCGAGGAGGCCGTCACCCCATCGTGACGACGACAGGAGTGATGCAGGTTCACGGAGAGCTCCTAGGACAGTGTCACGGACAGAAGATAGGCCTACTAGGCCCACTTTCACGAGACAGGAGCCCGATGAGGCTATAGCAGGTGAGAAGCATGAGGGTTTGTTCGCTGGTACACTTAGGACAGCGAACGACGAGTGGGAGTTGGCACCACCTGAGGCCAGCGAAAGGATTACCATCGACAGAACACCACAAAACACCGAAAGAGAAGTGATTAGCATGTTCCAGGAGTATAGCATTCTACCTCAGAAAATTAAAAAGGAACTGCCTTTCATGAGTTACATGGATTTGCACCCGAGTCTTTGCCATAAGACAGAGTTTGCAAGGAAGAAATATCTCACAATAGCTCACGAGTTGTTTACACATGAGAAGGATAGAGAATCTACGCATAGGGACGATACAACTCTTCATCAAAATAATTTGGTATATTCAAATTCCTATGAAGTATGCAGAAATTTATGTGATGAATTTGATAGACGTGCTGATTCTATACAAGAAAACACTAGCACAGCTGTGGGTAATGATTTACCTACATCGTCCTTGCAAGAGGTGACCCAAGAAGTTTCTACCATGAGGCTACTTCTGATTTTTATGACAGCGATGATGAAACTTCGCGTGAGCATGTCAGCAGCGATTTCACATATGCAAAGTAACCCTATTGAGTTGTCACATGAAGAGACACAAAAGTTGGGTACTAGTGATGCATTTGGTGTTGAGAATTTATGTCATGGTGAGTCTGATTTTCCGGATCAGACCTTTGAAAACAAGCTAGAAGATTCTTATGTTGATATGGAATCCCAGGATCATGCTTTGGATGGGCATGCAGATACTTTGGGAGTAGAAGCATGTGAAGATAATGTCATACCAGCAACTTCTACTGTACCAGTTGAGCCATCCTTTGAGGTACATAGCAGCTGTACCTTAGATGTTGAGGTGTGCATGGATGACAACACACATGATGCTGCTTATCATGAGGTGAGTGATGACGAATCAGCGTCATATCATAGTGCTTATTGTGAACCGGAAAACTTGTATGGGGGTCGTAAGCTACAGAATCCTCATCATTTGGTTGGGCAACTACAAGTGAATGACAATATGATTGCCACAACCCTTGAGCATTTTGATGTTGCACGTCAAATGTTGGTTACCTATGGATTGAGTACTCCTATGACAGGTGAGCATGGTGATAGTGGTTTTTCCGTTGCAGAGATACATGCACTTCGACAAGCAATTGGAATGATGAAACAAAACTACCTAAAATTACTTGCAGACAGGGATTTCCTTCTCGAGTGGGATTGCATTTGTTATGATGCATGGAAGGGAAAGGATGAGCAGATCGATGAGCTCACTCATGCGCTTGAGGTGACTATGGACTCATTGCAGAGCACCCAGTTGGCTCTTCGAGAGTCACAGTTACAGATTGAGAAGCTTACCGTGGCGTTGAGTTTAGCACAATCTTCACCATCTTTGGATATAGTTCAGATTTCCATGGCAGCGGTTGGTGAGGAGTATACGCCCATGGTTCATAGCAGTGAGGGATATGTTGAGGATGTGGTTACATCCATCACGGTCACAGGTGCAGTTGATACAGATGGGATGAGTGCACTAGTTGAGAGTTGCAGTGAGCCACGCGTTGCACCAGGTTCTCTTGAGATTAGTCCCATGATAGGTGATGCAAGGCAGATCATTGATAGTTCCTGTGACATGGTTGTTGATTCACTAGAGAGTTGTGTGACAACCCTCGACACTTGTCCATCTTCACAGAAGATATTCAGAGTCTCATCCAGTTGGGAGATTGGTACTTATGTTGATTTGTTTCCCTCTCCTGGAAGCAAATCAATCATTTCATCCGATGCAGTTGACTATGATCGGCAGCTGGTTGAGCCAAGTCAGGAGTACAATTCAATTTATTATTCCAGCGATTCAGAGATGGATGATTCAGATCAGTATGGAGTGATTGTGCAGTTTGTGAATAATCCATTATTTGAATTTGATGGTGGTTTGATCTATGATAACCCACTCTTCGAGTTGGACGCTGATCGTACTCTTGATATTAGTTCCAGGTTGGGTGATGATTGTCGTGTTTGGGATTGTTCCAATGCATCGCAATTCCAAACAAGACTCATAGAGGAGTTTAATGGGGTGTACACGGTGAGGAGTGCTTATAGCTTTTTCTTTGATCCACCTGTACATGATTTGTATTCGATGCACAATTCTTGTGCACAGGGTGATTCTCTTGGTGCAGTCGAGGGGAGTAATTCATTACTGTGTGCAGAGTTACCATCTTCACAAGATGGGATTAGCAGCTGCAAGTACTCGACTCAGTTGTTTGTGGAGTATTACTTGCAGGGACAACAGTCAGTTATCCATCATGTCGATATGTATTTGACAGGGCTTGCTACTTCTCTGTCGCAGATTTTTCATATGAGTACATGGTTTCAGGGCGACTATGGTGTTAGTTGGCATGATGGCTTGGACAGTTATCACATCTATGAGGGTTTAGCAGAGGACAGGGAGAGATTCAGGGTAGCAGATGCTTCTAGAAGTTTTTATCTCTGCATGACAGGTGGATGTGAATTCATATTGTATTGGGATCCCGGTGGCGACAACTTTGGCACCGAGTTTTTGATGGGTCCCATTGGGTTACTTCACTATTCTCAGCATGGTGAAGTTGGAGGCAGTAGAGCGCAGTGGCAGTCTGAGGATGACAGTCACGACAGACTTTCACTCTGGGTTTGGGATCCAGGGATAGCTTGCGCAGTTGAGTTTTTGTTGATGCTACAGGAGACAGTTCGTGATGTGTGGGACATTTCGCAGTTTTTCTTTCGGGCCTCCCGAGGATTGGAGTTTCTTTGCAGTGGAGATTGCTTGGGGACAAGCAATTTCAGGGAGGGCGGACTGTAATGTCCCCATTTTTGGCAAGCATCAGAGTTCGTAAGATTAGCCTATCGCAGAGACCCTCGTGAAATTAAATTAGTTAGAGAAGTCGTTTAGGAGCTTGGCTCGGCTTCAAATTAATGGGAACGATCAATTGGCTTTTCGTTGGGCTCGTTCGGTTGCGTTTCTTAGAAGTTGCTATTTTTAGCAGTTTTTGGCCCGTCGTGGGACTCCTGCTATTTTAGCGGTATGGATTTAACAGCGTTCGAGAATCGCCGATTCGTCAACCCGAACGGATCGATCATCCCGGATGAGTAGCGAGAGAAATATTAATATTTAATTATATTAATTAAATATTAATTAATTAATTATAATATAAAGTTATAATATTAAATTTATAACCCATTGATTCTATTTGAGGGGGTTGCCATCATCAGAAGGGGCCAAATTGATAATTATATTTTATTATTAAATTTTGGCTGAGACTATGGAAAGATTAAAAGAATTAAAAAGTCAAATATTTTAATAAACCCTATTATTGAGGAAATCGCACTTTTCAAGAGATAAAGGGTTTTGCCTTGGGAATTGTGCCATTATGTGATTATTGAGAATTGAAACTGATCAACTTTGATCTGAGCAAGAGACTTTAGGGTTTCAAGTTCGAATTCCTTGGGGAACGAGCCATCTCCATTGGAAGCAGTTCAGAGGGTGTGAAATAACACCTGATTTATTGCCAGCAGAGGTTTCTTCATCCAGAGGAAATCATAGAGCTTCATAAATCATTCATCTTCAGAGGGTTTGCTCAAGGTTTTCATTCAGAAGACAAACATACATCAAAGCGCCCATCTTTCATCATAGCAGGAGACCACAGAGGAAGCCGTACTTCACTTATTGCTTGCTGCTGTTATTTTTCTGGCCGTACCAGTCTGTACCAGTCCGTACTGTACCAGCAAGGACGTCTTTTTCCTTCAAGAGCAGATCGCTTGTCTATTTGCAGTCTAACTACACAGAGGAAAGCGCCTGGCATCTGGGAAGTGTTAAACATCATCTGGCTAGGGAAGAGCTTGCATCTGAAGGCCGTACGGATCTGTTTTCTCACAAAGGCGGCTGAAACCAGGTTCTTTAGAATATTGAAAATCTATTGTTTTTTTTCATTGCATGCAACTGGATCTTATATGTATTCATCTCAGAAGAATAAATAATGGATTGTCTTCAGTATTTACTCTAAATACGATTGTTATCAGAGTTAGATAATTTTTATTGAATTTATTTCAATTATTGGCAAAAATCGCAATTTCCTTATATTGCTCAAAACCCCAAAAAGCGTCAAAACATCAAAACTCGAGAGAAAACACAAAAACTATGGATTCGAACAAAGGGAAACTAGGGTTTCTACAATGGAGTCTCTACATGGGAAGTGTTGGTTCGAGGAGATTTCAACATCTTCGACACCAAGGTGTTAACAAAGCAAGACTTGGTAGTTGCTGGTAACTTCATTACAGCAGCAAGGAGCAAAGGTTTCAGTTTAATTACTCATGAAGAAGGGGAGAATGATGATCTGGAGCTTGGTGTTTGCACTCTTGACAAACCATCCTCCGGGTGTAAAGATGTTTGGGCTCATACTAGTCAGTTTTGGGAGTGGAATTTGAAGCCACTCTTTGTGTCATCCTCCAATGTTGTTGAAGCCTTCGTGGTTAAGCTTCAAGGATTCACTAGGTGGGGCATCAGTTTCAAGAGAATGCACTTGGTTCTCACCAGCACTTGGGGATGCGTTGAAATTTCCTTCCAATATGTTGAAAAACATTTACAGTTGGGTATACATGCTTTGGATTCTCAACAGGGGTTGATGGAGCTTATTGTATATGGAAAGGACTTTTGGAGGGATAAGGATCAAATTTCCAGTTGTGTTGGAATTGTTTCCTTCTTTTCCAGCCACCTAATGGTTCCGTTTGTTCATCAACAAATGGATTGGAAAGAAATTTTGAGTATGGGTTGGAAAGATGAACAGTTGGTTGCTCTTGGTATTGATCTTCGGCCAGGACAAGGGCAGATTTGGAGACACGAGCTTGTTGGTTGGAGGCAGATCAGCCATCTTACTTGTGGAGTTACTCTCGTTTGGGAGAGTTTATCCATTACTACTTGTCAAAGAGGTGGTATTTTTCAGTTGGAGACTACTCTAGTGTGTTTTCCTGTCAATTTTGAGGTGTTATCCTGCAACACAATGCTCATCTCATACACTTACACTTGGGAATTTCTTTGGTGCTGCTGTTTTTCCTTGTGCGAAGTACTAAAATCAGATTACACTTCGCTGATTTCAGCCTTGAACAGCAGTGGTTATTTGTTCCTTCACACCTATCCCATTCTCGGAGTTCACCTTACGGAGGTTTGTGAAGCAAATTTTAATAGTTTCTTTACTATATTGGTTCGGAATAGCGAACTTCCACATGCTTTGGCTTTTCATTCTGAGACTCTTGGAGTTGGTACCGTAAGAGTGATTAGAAGTCTTCATGGTGGTGTCGGTATAATTCAATTGTTACATAGTAGCTCCATGAGGAGACATGAGTATGAGCTTGTCGAGCTCTTGCAAAGGATTGCTTTCCTCTTTGCAAGAAGATTTGAAGATGTCACATTTGCTTTCAGGGCTTCGTTCGTTCCCATGTGGAGGTATGCTGAGGAGGTTAATTATGAGTTGAGTAGCCTATCTTTCTTCTTGCCTCGAATTGTGGTTGACAGTGGTATGGTTGTTACTGTTGACTCTGGGCATCTTGGACATGAGACGTTGCACAATATTGATCTCAGTCCTTTAAGATCTTTCAGTTTGAGTATCATGCATGGTAACACCTTGGAGTTACAAGGGAGGTTAGTGCAACGTTGGCATGATGTTTTCACTAATGTGATCAGAGTGGTGCAGCAGTGGCAGGGTGGGTCCTTCCTGAGATGGATTTGGGAACCTGGGATCATACTTGTTTTGGTATGGATCAGTCCTAATTTTTCTAGAGTTATGGTGGTATTGCTTGAGGACAAGCAATTTTGGGAAGGGCGGACTGTAATGTCCCCGTTTTTAGCTCTTCACTTTCCAGTCATTGGTAGCCTATTCCCAGTGTGCTGTCAGCTAGTCAGTGGCAGAATTAGGGTTTCCGGCTATTTGATGGGTTCTCTTGAAGATTCAGGGTTTTGCTTGTTGGAGTTTGGGTGTTTGGATTCTGGATTCCTTCTGGGTTTTCAAAGAACTTCGCAGAGGTATGACTTGCAACTGCGTCGGGCAACCTTTCCGAACTTACTATTTTAAGTAAGTTATGACGGCTACATCTCGAAGTTTGGGATTTTGGATTGCGGATTCTTTCTGGGTTTTTAGAAAGCTTCGCAATGGTGTCGTATGCATTGCATTCTGAGCAACTTCTCGAATTTACTATTTTTAGTAAATTCTATTTTTAGCAATGGTCCAGTCAGCATCAACTCAGCAGGCTTTCCTCTTCTGTCAGTTTAGTTGGTAATATCGTTTTGGCCGTTTGATGCTTTTCCTGGAGAGATAAGTATTTTAATTAAAATAATGTTTTATTTTAATGTTATGACCCCTTGGCCTAGTGAAACAACTTTATGTTGTTTTAAAAAGGGGGACTTTGATGGGTGGCGCCTCATTTGGAGATGGATTTTAATATTCCAAAGGTTGAAAAATAAAGTGGTAAAAAGGGATGCCAACCTTTATGAAAGTCAAATTTTAATTAATTTATATCAATCAAGTGAAAAGTGCGCCATCTTGAAGGAAGGCTTGGTTAAATCAAACCCTAAAAGCATCTTGAAATTAGGGCGCACCTTCTGGAAGCTTCTGGAGGGTCTTCTCAAAAGTTATAAAAGAAAGCCTTGGGTCTTCATTTTGGTATCTGATGAATTTGCAAAGTTATGCTGCCGGATTGGCTTTGGGATTGCTTCGAGGAATGTAAGCCTCCTAGCTTGGCTCTTCTTCTTGCTTGAAAGACAGCAACTAGTTGAGAGGTTTGAGTGTTATTGATTTGTCTTTTCAGTTATAGTTGGTTTCCTATCCTTTGTAGTTGAGTTAGATCATTTTCTGTCAATTCCAGAGTTGCTGGTTATGACTGCTGAATGTATGTTTCTGTTCACAAGTCTCAAATCATGAACATTCTCGTTCTAGGTATTGTCTCATTGTGTTTCCCTATTGGAGGCGCCCCTTCATGAATATTTGCAGATTTTAATATGAAGTTTAGGATTTTATAAAGCAAATTCGTCATTCCTTGAAGGGCGTACTTTCTGGAGTGCCTTGGGATTGGTGCTAGTAATTAATAACCACTTTTAGTTGCCATTTCTTATTACTAAACTAGGCGCCATCATTTTGAAGGTCTATTGCATCAAACTTGAAGTCATTTGGGTCAGTTTTGAGTGATATATGAGCAATTTAGTGGGTTACAGGCATGCTGGTTATATATTTTAAAGTGCAGGTCTGTCATAACAGATTTGAGAAAATCTGCATTTTCCTTCTTGGATTGGTGTTAGGAAATCATTAAAGGCTTTGTGCAAGATCCCTTGTTGTTGCAGCAATTCGAAGAGCTTTAATTCTTGATTCACGTTGATAGCAAGGCATTCTCTATCATGTTGTAAGCTGTACAGTAGTACTGTCAGCAGTTCTTTAATCTTGCTCAATTCTGATTTGTAATGCTTATCTTACATTTTGAAGTTGCTTTGTAATATCTTACATCTCCGCCCTATGGTAGCTCCTTTCCCACTCCGGGTTAGAAAGCACATTCTGGGTGTCGAGTTACTTTCAGCATTCTTGCTTATTTTCCTTAATTGCATTGTAATTCTTAGCATCTCCGTCATATGGTAGCTCCCATTCCATCTTGGTTTGGAAAGCGCATTCTTGACGTCGAGTTATTTTAGCTTATTAGTTGATAGGGATCCTCTGACCACATGCTCGTCGTTCGCCGGCACATTCTTGGTTAGAGTTCTTTGTATCAACATTTCTTTAAGATCCTCTAACCAATGCTCACACCTTGCCCACATCGGGATTTTGGTGTACATTCTGGGTAGAGTTGTTTTCAGCATCGTTTTGGTTTAGAGCTAACCCTAACGACTGTGTATTGCTCTGCTTATTGTAATTGAAAAGTTGAAATTTTTTTGGCTCGGAATATTTCATCCTTAATAGAATAAGCGGGCCTCCTAAGAGGAAAAGAGCCAGAAAATACTCCAGGATGGAGACAGATGAGTTCGGTTCTTGCACTCATGTTGCGGTTTCGAGGGAAGAATGTGATCGAGATGAAGCAATGCCTGAAAATTACACGATCACTACAGTTGAACTGGGGCGCCCTACTGGAGCATAAGTGATTGAGGAAGTTGAAAACTCCTTCCAGGCATTGAAGGATAGATTGCTTCGAAAGGGAGAAAAATACAAGAGGTTGAAAAGGGAGCATAAGGCGTTAATTGGGTATCTGCAACATCTAGCACGTCCATGTGCTCAAGAGAACCTAGTGGTGGATCTTCCAACCAAGCTTCTACGAGAATCAATTAGCGGGCTCAAGGAGATGAAGAAGGCAATTCAGGAAGGAGACAAGTGGATTGGCGGCATTCGTGTTGAGGCTGAGAGATTCATTGAGGATCTTGTCTCCTCTTTCCAACATGCTTCCAACATCCTCTCCCGTATGGAGAACATTGAACAGGCATGGAGTGATACTCACATTTTTCAAGATAAGACTATTCCACGCCTAGCTGCTTTGATGCATATGCCAGTGTAGACTTTGATTGAAGGAGGGGTAATTCAGGCTGGAGATAGATATGATTTTCCAGGTTGGTATTCTGCTGTATTCATCGACCGAGGTTTCTTTGACACAGCAAGGACAGAGTCGGCCAAGATCAGGAAGGCCATGGGAAACATTCAGGAGGGCATCTTCAACACGCTGGAGTTATTGTTCACAAAACGGCTAACTCTTGAGGAGGTGACGGTGGATGGATTGAAGGGAAGATTGCACCCATTCTTCTTTGAGATGAGAGTATTTGCTCAAGTTGACTTCAAGAATATCTCCACGTTCTCCGCTATTATTCAGAGCACGTAGGAATTCATCAGGGCTTGGAGAAAATCTTGCATCTGGCAGGAGCAAACAATTGCCATCCTCGAATATCAGCTTAATCTTACCCCAGCCATTTCTATGTAGGAGGTTGATGCAGTGTTGGCCCGGTTGTTGCTTTCACGGTCAGAGAGAAGAACAATGGGAACAAGATCCTGGACGAGAATCTTCTAGAAGGGTAGTGGGCATTAATTGTCTATAGTGGTCAAAGGAGGAATTTGCCATTTTTGTGCTCATTAATTGCACCACTCCACCTTCTGGCAGTTATTAGGGCAAAATCTAGTGTAGGGCATGTGTGGCTCGATTTGAGCCGTCCATTGTAATTTAATCTAGACCGTCCATTGAGATTGGCCAACTATATAAAGGGGACTCCCCCTCATTTGTACATTATTAGATTAGAGATTAGAGATCAGAGAATAGAGTAGAGAGACTGATAGTGTAGTTGAGATAGCTTAGCATAGCATAGTTTGAAGGAGACGAAAAGTTTTCCTGTGAGAACTTTGTAAGAAGTTGTTGTGGATAAGATTGTTTGAGACTTTGCCTAGGTCCTTGCAATATGCCTTTAGCACCAATAGCTCCTTGCAAACCTACACCAATTCTTTACCAACATTGTGTCTCCTTGCCTAAGGATCCTTCACATTATTAGATGTCCTATCCATTGGTGAACTTGCATTTTCATCTCTCATACAATTATTTGGACCAATACTTAGGATCTCCGTGTCACCAAAGTGAACTGTAAGTAGGAGGCACAACAACTAGTCTTTGCATAACATTTGGCACTATCTCAGCTAATTTAGAGATGAAATCCTCGCTAATGGTAGGTTTTGAGTAAGGGGTCTTGCAATGTCTAGACCATTCTCATTGAGCTTAGGTTTTACAAACCCTAAAAAGTTAACCATGCATACTACTAAAAAAATTTCTTACCATGTGTCTTGTGAATTTATTCTAAACATAATTATTCTAACCTCACAATATTGTGACTCTAATTAGCACTGATATTAATCCAATCCCATCATATATGATTAGTTCTAAACACATTGTATTGGTACTCTGATTAGAGTCACATTTTATTAATAACTCACATTTAAATCACTTATTATTTATTAACTCTAATTTATTTAGACATAATAATATTATCGAGAACTCTAACTATTCTTCCCTCCTTTACTAATTTCATCTTTTATTTTAAAACAAATACTTATCTGTCACCCATAATATTAGTAAGTCTATTCTATAATTTTTAATCTCCAATTCATTAACAAAATCTTATCTTTTACCCAAAACATTATTAGAAAGTCTATTCATTTTTTTTAAATTTCCACTTCTATAACAAGATCTTCTCTTTTACCCATAACTTTTCTAAGTCTTTTCATTTATTTTTAACTTCCATATATAGTAATAATCATGCACTCACATATCTTTACTTCTTTAACCCAACAACAATAAATTGAACCCTGAACATTTCACTAAAATCATAACCTTAAACATTTTACTTGATAAACTTAATCTGCCATTATAATAGAATACGTGCTAAGCCTTTTGTAACCAGCCACTCTATGTTTTCTCAAAGTTATTTGAAAACATATGTTTAAATTCTTTCTCATCAGTACTCAAGAGTCAAGCCCTTCTGTTTGGTTAACAAACAAAGCACATGTACGAAGTGAGGATTGGCATTATACATGGTGTTTGGCCTTCAATCAGTTTTTGGGCTTAAATAGTCAATGATTTAAATTAATACTATCAGGCTTCATTTATCAACTGCACCTGGGTTTCCCATAAAAATGCTGGACGAGAACAGTATCTGGGCTGATGAGTTCCACAGTTTACCCTAATTTACTCAGTAAGTAATCTAAAGTTCAGTCATACTATCACCTCCTTTCTTAATAGTTTTCCCTATTATAAGTCAAGGCATTAATACTAATTTATATTGCTTAAACTAAAATTGTTTGCAATTACTATTCCTATTATACGTTACTTACAAGGTGAATGTAATTTTTGGTTAGGCTATTATCATAATCCCATCTCTTCATTTATAATAAATTACCTTATGTTAAGAAATCACCTCAAGAAATGAGGAGATACAAGAAGTAAAAAATTACCTTAAAATATAAACAAAGAAACATGAAACAAAGGAAGAGATTTATAAATTAGAGATTTCATTAGCATATGCCTGAAATGGAGAAGGAGATAGATCTAGATTAAATGTTATCTTAGCTTTCCTTCAAATGAATGTAGTGACCTAGACGTTTTAGACAATGCAGCCTGTTTCTTCAGCCAAATCTTCCTACTACTTCTTTTTACCCACTGTCAGTGGCTTCTCAAAAAATGTCCTATCTTTATTGTTCTATTTTTTTCACCTGACAATTCTGGACATCACCCCCTCTCTGTCCACCAAACTTCGAATATATCATTTTTAATTAGTCCATACCTCTTAAATGTTGCTGCCATGCCTTTTATAGTTGAGCTGTCCAGCAAAAATCCTCTCTTTTTTGTTTCCCTTTTGTTTCCTATTCTTCCATTCTTATGGCCTTTTTTCTACTGCTATACAGTTGTGAACTGCGTTTCCTCTCTTCCTAGTGGCTGTTTTTACTTTCCAGCAGGCTGATTGTTCAGTTTCTCCTTCCCAAAGCCTTGAGACAGTGAAGAAGATGTAACTTTTCAGCAATGGAGCTGCACAAGCATGTGATGAGAAGCCTGAATGGTGTTCTGGAATGCTTCACACAATTTATGGGATACCCTACTTGTTCACATAAATATCTTGGATTTGAAGATGAGTGATAAGATCGAAGAAGGGTTGTTAAAGCTTTTGAGGGTGTTGTTTTCATCTACAGTTTCCAGTGTTGACAAAACCTAGGAAGTATTTCTCCATCGATGGATGGATAGATAGCTAGAGGTTCCAGTAAGTTGAGGATGATTTGTGTCATGATTGTTTTTGATCATTGACAAAGAATTTAGGGTTTGGAAAACCTTTTTTTTTGGCTTTTCATGGGGAACATTAGATCAGGTTGATGAAGTTGTCAATAGATTTGTGGTGCTGGGGTTTTAGTTTTCTTTAGAAGATTTGGAGGATTCACAGATTTCAGATCAGAAGTTGCTTTAGAATCACAGTCACTCCTACTAATTGCTATTTTTAGTAGTGGCTATATCACATAGTTGTCATTTCTCATCATGTTCTATTCTGAGCAGTTGATGAGGGCCTATTTTAGGTTGTTTTAGAAAGGTTTGCTTTAAATAGTTTAAAACAATCTTTTTGGGTGTTTAATTATTATTGTCAAATCCCTAAAAGCTATTCAATTTAACTTATAGATAAGTGCTTTGGGCACAAGAATTTTTTATGAATGATAGTTGAAGGGAAGCTTATGTTGGAGAAATTGTTATTCAACTGAAGTTATTGTGGAACCTATGATTATAATTTCTTGAATTGGATTGAGTTAGGCTTTTTGTATTGATGATATTTGCCCATCTAGGTTGTAGCTTTGTGTGGAACATAGCCTTTCAACTCCTGGAATTGTGTGTTGTTCAAATTGATATTTCTTCAAATCACGTTTGCAGCAGAGTACCAGTCTTTATTTAAGTCAATAGGAAGTTGTGTTTAGATAGTTTTTTTCCTTAATATTTGAAATCTCATTGCAAGGCATAATTGTTAATGAATTGGTGCATATATATAGTAGAAAAACATAGACACTTAGTCATTTTCATTTATACAAACCTCCCTTGATGAAATCTTCTATAGTGTGGATGCTTGTATATCTTGGACTTGCCTATAGTTTTAGTTTAGGGTCTATTTAGTTTAGTTGGATCTCAGGGAGCTTCTCCTCATAATTTGAAGAACAGTTCTATTGTACGCTTTGTTACGTTTTGTGTTGTCTTGCAGAAGACAAATTAAAATGCTAACAATTAGACATATTAAAAATTGTCAATCAGCTAATAATATTTTTTCCGATTGAATAAACTTTTAAATGGTGATTATTTATTAATTTCAGTTGGAATTATTTTAATAATAAATTAAATAGTAATAATCACAATTTAGTGTTTATTTATAAAGTATATTATATCTAAGATGATCTTCTAGGGTACTAAGCATATTTATCGAGAGGGTTTCAAGATCAAACCATTAAACATGATTGTTGCTATAAGCCACGGGTATATGCCAGTTACATTTTGGTCAAACCTGTAGTTGTGCAAGACATATGCTTAATTGGTTTCAGCATGAAGTTGGCATTAGGACAGACTTGCCAATAATTCATATCAGAAAGAAAGTATTTTTTTGGTTTGGTCTTCTCTAAAGCTTTCATCCCTCATTTGGTTACATGTGTGCAGAAGGCATTGATTTGAGTTGTTTTTTTTCTTCAGAATTGCAGATGAGATTCACAATCAAACTACAAGAAGAAATAAAGAATGGCAAAAGAAGCTGCCTTTGGTGGTCTTGCGTGCAGAGGAGATATTATACTCCAAAGCAAACTCAGAAGTACCTAAATTTCTATCATTTCTGTTAGTTTAGAATGGAATTGAATACTGCGTTGGTGGTAGCTTTTCATCTGTCATACCTGAGGAGCTAATTTATTTTTAGTGGATTGTGATAACGGATTAATTTTTTTTAGTAAATCAAATATCATTTGAATGTGTATGAGTGATTGCAGGCAGAATATATGGACTTGAAAACATTGCGGTTCCGAATAGAGGATGCTGTAAATATTATGATTCGAAGAGATGAAAGCACCGAGAATGGTCAATATTTGGAACCTTGTGTGGAAGGTATATTGTGGCACTGCTGTATGTCATTGTTGGTGATGCTTTTATCATTTGTCAGCTATATTTTGCAGTGATGAATAACCTATCTTCAATACTTTGACTTGTAAGAAAATAACTTACTTCTGACACCAGACTGGAAAAAGGAACATGCTACTAATTCTGCACTTTTTTGTTACTTTGATACTACGGAGCATTAGCCAATGAGTATTTTTTGTAATTTTGATACTAGTGAGCATTAGCCGATGAACTCTTTTGATGCCTGCACTGACCATTTGCCTAAAAGAATATTCATAATTTTTTTTGCGTTATTTTTTGCAGCGGCACTATATGTAGGATGCCCACCAAAGAAAGCACCCAGGAGCCAGAGGCACATCTCAAGATTCTGTGTAGGTAGCAGCCAATCATTGGCGACATCCTCTGCCACCCCTTTGATAGGCAAGTGCAATGATTATGAGGGGACTTCATTGGTTAGTCAAGGAAACACGCAGGAGACTAGATTTACTAATGCAGAATATTGTGCTGGAGTTTCATCTTCTTTAGGTTGTGAACAGTATTCTATAATGCCCATCCATGCCACATCTGGCCATCCAAGTTCAGTTGTCTGCACCCCTAGAGTTGACAGAATACCTTCCACCAATGATGCAATCTTCTCTCTTTCAAATCCATGTTCAACAGGCAACATAAATTGTAGGAGTTTTAACCAAGGAATTCCTTCAGCATGGAATGGACCATCTCAACAACAGCCATTTTCTCATACAAATGAAAAAGGAGCGGCTGTGCATCCTCTTGAACTTCAAAAGAGGTTTGATACAAGGCTTCTTTGCATGCCTGTTCCATGGTCCTTGTCTTCTGCATCCACGTGCAATGCAATGCCAACCCCCTGGTGTGTAACACCTTCATTCCAATTAGATGTTTCAAACAGGCCTTCTATTGGTTTCCCTTCTCATGCAATATTAAGTCCTGTGGTAGCTGAATTACCAACTCCTTGCATGGATTCTGAATTGCAATTTCAAGTGCATCCTGTAGTCTCAAAAAGTAGCTTCCACAATGGGTCCAGTTCTGCAAAATACACAACAGAATTACGCTCTTTTGATGGCACACATGGTACATACAAAAGCTCTCAAAGCAGTGTAGAAAGAGATTCATCGGCAGAGGGGGACTGCAAAACAGCTTCTGAAGATGCGTGTGACCTACATTTAAGATTGGGCCTCTCATCAAATCCATGCTTTCACATTGCAACCAGTGGAAGTTATGACATTGAAGATTTAGAATCAAGTAATTCTAGAGCAAAAGCTCAAGTAGAAGATCAAGCTCTAGAAAATTTAAAGGTGAATGATTCTTTTGGTTCTGGTTCTGAATCAAATCAGGATTTTCATTGTTTTTCTCCTTCTCTTAGTTCAGGTTTTGATTTCCCAGAGGCTCTTCCAAGGGAAAATATAGGTCTATATGTCAACAGACACACAGTCAACCAAGCAACAGATGTTGAAATGCCAAGTCTAAAGCGCAGCAGATGTGATGAACAGTCAATGGTCAACCGAATAGATGTTAATTCCACAGATCACCAACAAACGTGCGAATTGCAGATGGGGCTTGGACTGTCTTTGTCTGGAAGAAGTTCTGATATATTGTCAAATGATACCTGGTGAAAAATGCAGGGTTGTCAAATAGAAGATGTATCTTGCTGTTGTATATAATGCTGACCCTTAGGGGTCAATGCCCTCTGTCCGTAGAGTTCCATTTTCTCTAACTGGATCTTGTAAAATTAAATGTTTTTTTAACAAAGGCTATTTGGACAATCTCCACTGCTCCCTTCCCTCTATTCACCCCCAATAAATTAGATCTTGTTCGGTAAAGAGTAGTAGTAGCAAGTGATCTAAAACAGGCAAACAAACTTAAAAAAATTATATAAACTTAAAAAAATTATCTGCTTATATCTGGTGAGTTTTTCTTATGAAGTCGCTTTTCTCATTTGAAAACTTCGGTAGAAAAGTTTAATCAGTCTAGATACACATTTCATACCATCAACTGGCAAATTGGATTTGATGTTAATTCATCATAGTCCATTCTTCACAATTTAAATTTTAATTAAGTCCAACCTGTTCTACACACACGGGGATCCTAACTCCACCTGTTGACAAACTTTGTATGAGAGAAACTCAATTTTCAAAGGCCTCAGCTGTCAAAGTTATTAGAATTCCTTCCTCTCCAGTGAAAGTCAAGCCTATATAGAAAGTATCCTGTTTGGATATTGAAGTTATGATCTGGTTTCCTGTTATGGATTAATTGTTTTACTAGAAATGATACACGGCCCTTTCAATGATCACACAGTTAAAAGAAAGAGTGATTGTTCTCCACACAAGCATCTTTCATATTCAGTAACAAGGCCTGTCGGTAAGTTTGGGAGTGATCAGTGTGGGCAGCTGGAACTCCTAAATACCTTCAATAGTAGCATAACTTTACTGGCATCGGCATCAGGCACTCCTAAATGCCTTCTTATGGTAGCGTAGTTTGTGGGAGATGACATAATTTATTTGACAACAGTCAAACTCTATATTGGCCTTTTTGTGGGGATTGACAATGATGTAATGCAAACTGGTTGCTATACTCCCAAATCCCATAACTAATTTGGCTGTTTGAAGACATTAATATAATTTTCTCACATGCAAATGTAAATTTTGAAACGCAGTGGACCTCTGGAAAACATTTACCTTAGCCAATTGTGGTTACTCTGCTCTTTTGAGGGTGAAAAGGTAAGCTAGCTAATTGCTTGCATCCATAATTTGGGGCTAAATATATTTTCTACATTCCTAGAGTAGTCATAATTTACCCCGGCAAGTTTATAAGTAATCAGTAATTTTCTGTTTCTTTTTGTTGCATATTAATGCAGGAAAGTAGAACACACAATCAAATTTATGGTAGTTATGTATTTTTGCTACTAGTTCTTATAATTCTGATGTATAAGCGATCACCTCAAGTTTTCCGTTCATCTTCTTGATTTTCTTTATGAGGTTATATCACGTCCTGCATTATTTCTCTAAATGTTTGTTGTCAGATTGTCATATATTTTGGCATACTTGAAGCACCTCTTCAGAATATCAATCTTTTACGAGAGGTTGGTTTATAAGTACAGGTCCTTGCATCTTTCGTTGCAACTATCTAACAGAGTGCTAATGTATTTTCCTGTTTTGGAAAGTAAACCTTGTGTGTTTGACCGGTACAAAGGAGGATACTTAATCCTTCACTTGTGTGTTTGACCGGTACAAGGGAGGATACTTAATCCTTCACTGCACTCAATACTTTCTATTAGATAACTATGGGTGCTGGAAATAAACCAAACAACACAATGTAGAGCTTAGTTTAATTTTTCATTCACCTAGAGACAAATCCTTGAAATCATATTCACATTGAAACTCTGTATTTGATGTGTTAGCATGAAAAATACAATCATGTCACAAAGCTAAAAGACTTAATGAAAATTTGTCAATAGAGGATGAGAACTGGTTAAGGGACTTGCTTTCTTCAGCAAGAGCCATATTTGTATTTCATAGCTTGCATTTTGGAGTTTGTTTGATTGTTTTGATCTTCTCTCCAAAGTGTTATTTATCTTTTACCCCCATCCTTGCATAGATAGGAAATTTTCTGATTCATACCTTGATTTGACTCACCTTTTTGTTTTTTAGTCACTTCATTGCTTTGAATCTCATTTCCTTGAATGAAATTAGGGGAATAGGTCCGTCAAACCCCCATTATTCATCAATCCATTTTTCTAAACCCTATTTCCTTTGTTTCAGCACCAATTTGTTGCTGCATGAAGTTGTGAAATGGCTGGTTGAGAGTGTTCCCAAGTATCATGTGATGTTTTTTGTTTTGTTTGGAATAGGGTATGGTGTGGACTGAAGGTGTTGTTGGGTTATGCTTTTGCCTAGCCAACTGAGGTATGTTGAGAATGTGCGCCACAAGTTCAAGGTTGCACAAAGTTTAGAGAGTGTTTGAAGGTGTTTTATGGGTCATGCCTACTCATCTAGGATAAGTGCAAGTAATGTTTAATCTTTCATGGGTACTGCCAATATTGTAAGGGTCGACATACTACAAGTTTCATATTTTCTTGCTTAAGGCCGACCTATTTTGAATTTGTGATGTGTGCAAATGTTCTTAGGAGATCGATGTTGTGAAGAATGTTTTTGACTAGGTTAAACATGTGTTGGAATCTACAAGGCATCTTCCTCTTCCTGGTGTTGTGTAGATAATTTTGGGTCTTGCCCTCTACACGTTTCATGTTGTTTTTAGATATTTGTCCGACTTATAATTGCAATATTATTTGTTGTAGGCCAACAAATGTAATGTAATCAATGTATTATCATGTATTAATTGTAAACCTAGTTGATCTAGGTCAAGGGTGTCATTGAGGATGTGTAATGCATTATGATTTTTATGTGACTAAAAGAGAGAGTAGAAGTGAAAGATCATGTCCGGATTTAATTTGATCATATTTCTATAATAGGAGAGAAGTGAAGAGTGTGCCTAACTATTTTCTTGAGGCAGTGAGCCAAAGGAAAAACTTCTTGAATTTGGTTGGCAAAGATCAATCTTGCAGAGTGGATTTTACTAAAAAAACCAAAATTTGAAAATTCAAATGATCCTCGCCGTTTTCACATAGCTTGTGGGAGCTTTGGTATACATTTGTGTGGTGAATTGTTATGTTTGAGCATTTAATTACATTCATTTGAGTGTGAACACATCTGATCATTTTGGATCTTATAGTATGTAAGGAGCATTCAATAGGCACATTTTGATTTGGAGCTTTACAAGGAACAATATTTTGCATTAGAATCAACATCAAGATCACTTGCATGGTTGCTCGCTATTTGTTGATCTTTGTTATGATTGTGAAGCTAGTCCAATCAAGCAGGTTGTCTTAGGAGTACTTGGCCTTTATGATTTGACAATTTCCCCAAGGTATTTTTAAATACCATTTATCTTTTAGAATTATGGAGATGTAGATAGTACAATGAATTGGATCACAAAAGTGCACACTGTGCTGGATTAGGACTGTATGTCAAGGATCAGATCTACATGGTGCAGAATTGCTCCAACTGCAGAATCGACTAAGATTTGGCTACAATTTTGTACAAAATTCTATTTAACTAATAGTCCAATATATCATTTTTTCTCCATTAAATTTTATCTTTTTTTTAAAATTTAAAAGGCTAAGTATTCCATTCCTTTACATTTAATTTCTTAAATTAAGACTTGCTATTCTGAATTATTATTTCCCATTGTTATTGATTAATCTAGGTTAATTTATGTTTGATTTGTGTCCATTAGTCAATTAACCTAATTAGCATATTGGGAAAGTATATTTTCCTTCACAATAATAAAGGTTATTTAATTGTAAGCTTTTCCTACCCTTCAAAATGCTGTTTTACCTCTTTCTTAACAAAATACTTGTATAATCTCACAAGAAGGATTGCAATGTAGCTAGATAATATTTTTTTTAAAAATGGAATGATTATAATTTTTTAACATTTAAATTAGCATACCTATCTTCAGAAAAATCTGTATAAAAGATGTTGAAAGATATCATTACGAGGACACATTTTCTTGTGTTTTTATTTACTATTATAATAAAAAAATCATATCTTATTTTTGAAAAGATTTTAATTTATTAAAAATATACAATTATCTTTTATCTAAATTCCATCTTGCTTTTAAAATCTAAAATAATCTTTAAAAATTTCAAAAAAGAATGAAATTTTATCTTATATTGTCAAAGTCCTTTACCCTTTTCTTATATTCTAGAAATCTTTTGTTGCTTTTTGATTTTATGTAGAGTGACTATCAAAGCCCATGCTCTAAGTGAGAAAAACCTCTCAACCTAAAAAAATTCTATGGGTTCTTTATTTTTCATAGCAATGCAATAAAGATTTTTAGAATAGCTCTCATATCTTAATTAAAACTTATTTTTTAATATCATGATAAGATAATATATTATCATGCAACTTCTATCAAATGTTTAGTTTGAAATCAAAATTTTAACTTTTGTTTAATTATTTTAATTGAATAATATATAAATGTGTTAAATATGTTTGTAATTAGCTTTTCTTATTTAGATAATTATATGGGGTTTTATTATAAGGTTCCAGCATGAAATGGTATTTAAGAAATATAACAAAACAATTAATAATGATGGCTTATATGTAAGGGTGTAGCAGATCAAAAAGAGAAAAAATTTAAATAATTTAAATAGCAAAATATATATTGAAATTTAATAAAACCAAATGAGTAAGGGATTGTTGAAACCTCCAACATGCCACATTAGGATCCACCTAACCCATCACACTATAGTTGAAATCCCAACCTATTTAATTGTCACTAGCTACAACAAACTAAATGCAAATTTGTCAACCCACTAATAGCAAAATCTTCCATGCTGATGAGCTATATCCCATGAATGATCCTCTTGGTAGCTCTCACCAACATCCCTCCCTCAACTTGTGAAAGGGTGTAGGTGCTTAACAACTACATAGTCTCGTTGTAGTGGGAAACTAGTAGATGTATGACCATTGAGCAAACATCTTGACAAAAGATGGATAGAGTTGCTAGGTCAATGTTGATATCTAGCTTCACACCCTTTTGGTTTATTTTCTTCACCTTGTCCTCATCTTGATTTGAATCTTTTTAAGCCTTTGCTAGGTCTTCATTAGTAATTGTTACCTTTGCATAAATGAGAAACAACAATCCAACCTCAAATTTCTTTTGATGACACAAATATAACTAGCTTCTTAATTTTTTTTTACTATGATCATGACATGGGACCAAAAGGAACCATTGTTTGCCAAACTAGTCTTTCTAAGAACACTCTCCACTAAGTTCAAAAGCATGAAATTAGGGCATCTAAAGATCTTCAAAAAGTGATCCAAAACAAGACCTTAACATAGAGAATCCCTAGGAGTTTGTGATGTCTTTTGAGCTATGGTAAACAAGTTACCGATTGTGACCCAAAATCTAGGACACCCTAACATTGCTGGCAATCACAAAGCTACAATCACAATACAACACCAACACAACCACCACACAACCTTTGATGAATGCATGCATAACAATGAGAGGATTCTATTCATTAAAAGTTGTTTGTGTACATTAAGCATAATGAAACATTTAATATCAAATATTTCCTAACACACCACATGAAACCATGACAAAACCCTTTATCATTGTGGGATAACATTGAGGGTTTTACCAATCATGATGGTCATTCATCTTGAATTAAAACATGAATCCCATCCCAGTCTATAACATAGAGCTTTCTAATGTCAAAACAAGTTTAATCAATATCTTTGATAGCCAATAAGTCGCCTTCCACCATAAGTTTTTTTGCACCTTTTCAAGCTAGCTAGCAAAATACTAACAGTCTTCTTGTTCTAGCTCATTGTTGGTCTCATGAAGCCAATAAGGAGCCTTTTAATAAAGACATTGGAAGAATTGTGTGAGAACCCCCTCCAAGTTACCATGAGAAGCCTTGTCAAACCTCATCTATTGGTAGAGATTTCCAATTATCTAATCTACCACTTTTCTTTTCACAACTAACCAATTAATGAATGGTAATTAATTTTGCTTATTATTATATAGTATGTGATTTTATTTTCTATTTATTGTTAGGTTTTTTGGTTGCAATGTATCTTTAGTGAGGTCCATTTCTCCAAAGTATTTCTTGGAAGATTCATTTGCTAGTTTTTTTTTGAATTGTGAGTTTGGGAGTTGGATCCATGTTTTATTATCATGATATTTTTTAATGGATAACCTTATATTGCTAAGTTGAATGCTTTGATTGTTGGAACAACGTTATAATTATAATGCCTCTTAATGCATTACTTATTTAGAAGAAAAAATCAACATTTTTTTCCTTATAAATGGGTTAAAACATAACTACTAGGCATTAAGTGGAAGCCTACACTTGTATAACATACAAAATTTTGAGAACATACAATAAATAGGGAGAATAGCTCTAAGGTTGTAGAATAATGCTATCTATTTATTCCAATTTTAGAGAAACATATTTATAGTTGGTTTTAAAACTTGTAGAGTAGAAAAGTACATATTTCACACTTTTTCCTTGTCTTACATTCATTTTAGCATTGTTGATAAATGTGATGTCCTAGAACTTGATTTGAGAGATTTAGCACTCAAGTCGATGAAACCTAACCTTACCCTAGCTCTTTGACCCAATTCATCCATTGTGATATAGACTTAGTTCTAAACATATCCTTTCCCCTATCATGGACATTATCATTGTTGAGATTATGTCCCCTACACAAAATCATTGGAACAATCCCATTTTCTTTAATCAAAACTTAATTTCACATTCTCCAACCTAAGCCCATTTAAATTTTATATCATTACATACCATGGAACTTGAAAATAATGCCTTAGGATTGGATATATAGAGGCAACCACCTAAGGTATACTCAATAATCCATCAATTCCCACATCATTTGAGATAATTTATTCTTAAGAGAAAAATTGATGTAGGAGCATCTAGAGTGTAATAGCAATCTTGCATCACCCCAAAACATTTTCCTTCACATTTGTTTGTTTTTTTGTAGGTTTACAATAATACCCCAGTCATCAAATGATCAACACAACTTGTAGTTCTTATTGTGAAGACATATCATAGCCATATTAGAGACAATTGTTACAACCATGTAACAACTATACAAGGTTTGTGGCAACACTTGTTTATACTTCTAAGCTCATTGGTCCTAAGGAGAATTATGTTATGAAACATATTGAGATCCAATACACATTCTTTACTGCATTCATCTAAAAAAGTTCCCAATTATGTTTATGATACATGTTTTTATCTAGCATTGAGTTTTGTATCACCTTGTGGTTGACATAGATCATTCCTAATGTTAAAAAACATTGTATAAGTTAACTTATGATTATTTTAGTCTATCAATTATGAAGAGATGAAGATTTATATGTTAGTTTGAATGTTTGGTGGTAGAATAAAATCTTTGTAAGGAAATATCATTAGAGAATTGTGTAATTTGTACATATATGTGCTCATATATCATTGAAGGCCAAGGTTGCCGATTGTAAGCCCATTGTAATGCATTTCATGATTGTGATATAAAAAAGATTTATTATTATTTTTTGATTAGGCAAGCATGGTTTTGAAAGGGCCCTGACCCTTGTACAATAGAGAGATAAAACATGAAGCCTAATCATCAACAACAAATAGCAAAAAGACTAGACAATCTATGGACAAATATTTTGGCACCCTAATGCTCCCTAACACTTCTAGGGTTTTTCACCTAAAAGGAGAGAGATGGGCCAAAATGTGTAATGTACCCACTCAAAATCAATGCACAAATGAATGAACTATGCCTAAATGTAGAAAATTAGTAAAAGATATCGATTATTAAATGAAAACTAAAGAAATGCACCTTGTTTGAAAACACAATGATGTATGCAAAAACACCTAGAAAGATGAATAGAAATGCAAATAGAACATAGCAGGAAAGAAAAATAGAAAGCATGCACCTGGAGATGTGTTGCAAAATGGAATGGAGACTGGAAATGCTGTTGATCTTGAAAACTTGGCCTATTGGGACTCTTACGCCATTCTGGGCGACTTAGTCCTAGATCCGAGAAACTGTTCCGGAACTCATTTCAGCTAAATGGGTATCCAAATCTATATTTTTTTTGAAAAACAGGTGTAGTGGGACTAATTCACCACTGTTGATGACTTAGTACACTTCTAAATTTTTGAAAATGGAAACGAAAGCCCTTGGTCTACACTTTCTATTCTTCCAAGTGTCTTCCTTCGAAACTCTAATTTCAGACTCTGTAAGTGATATTTTGTGGATATTGTGACCTTGCAAGGAGGAAGATGACTCCAATAAGTCTTCAACCTATTATTCAATGATTTCCAAGTCCTCAATATACCTAAATCTACAAACACACAAGGAAAGAGAGAGAAATGTTGAATGTTAGGGAATGGGGGTTTGCCTTGGTCAAACCCCTTTTTAGGTAATTAAACCAAAATGAAGAAACAATGTAATGAAGCATGAAATAATGGAATTAGAGACTTCTCATGATGATAGATTTTGTTTTTCTACAACAATAGATGAAGATTCTACCCTTGAATGCCTTAGAGAGCTATCTTAATGACTTGAAATGTTAAAACCCTAGCTTGCTTGACTTGAGAACATGATGAATGGTGAATGAATAATGAAGTTGATTATGAATTAGGGTTTAGAAGCTTGTATTTATAGGGAATCCAACTAATTTGCTTGTTAATTTGATCCCTAACACCAACATGAAGGAAAAATAAACTTAAAATCCAATTTTTCCCACTTGAACCTTGAAAATAGCAAATAGGACTAAGTCACCAGGCTGGGTGACTTGGTCCCACAAGGGTTATTTTTCTAGTTGGATTGTCAGGGAGTGAAGAAATCAGGTTTATATGGTGATTTTGTTGGGTATTTGATCAAATTAAGCCTCAGGATGCACAATATGGGGCCATAGGCGCCTATTAATGATGATGTAAAGGGTAATTAGGGCTAGGGACACAAATTTCAATGTGAAAGTGTGATTAGATACACTTTACAACAATAAAATGAGGTCCACATAGCCTATAAAGGTACATCATCTAATGTGAATGTGTAACATACATTACAACAGTAGATTAGAATTAGGTTTAATTTACAAGCCTTCTAGATTAATGTGATAATGCAATCAAATAAATTTTATAACATTGAATTAGGGGAAAAATAGGTCCATTAGACTTAAATGCCTAATAAAAGTCTAGAAAAGCATGAAAGTCTTTTACAACACTTTACAACACCTTTACAAGACGTCAATAAATGCATTTGCAAGGGTCCAAGACCTAATGTGGATGTCTAAAACACCTCACAACACTAAGTCAAGGCCTCATTAAGTCCAATTTGTATTTAATTATTCCCATATCAAGTAAGCAAAAAGGGATACTTTTTATGTGTCCACACAATTGAAGAAACAACAAAACTCACAGACCTACCAACCCATAAAAAATATGGCAGTTTAAAAAGTGTTCCAAAGAGCTTTGTTTTTGTAATGTCGTAAAATTGCACCCCTTGCAATTTAACATACATTCTTGTATCCACTTTAGTGTCGATTCCCTTAGCATTTGTGTAGGCTCATTTTAGCCCCTGCATCATCCTTTTTCCTCTCTCAGGATGCTCAAGACTCCCTTTCAATAGCTACCCTTGCACGTTAGCTTTGCACCAAACCTTGTGCTTTTCTCATTCATGTCATTTTGTAGCGTGATGTGTCTGGATACTAGCGCACCACATGGATGTCTGCGTGCCACACTAGCATCCTACGATGTTTCAACATTCAAATGATTGTTTCGAGCATGTTTGCCACTTGTCATATGCTTTTGTCTGTGGTAGCGGCTTGGGACGCCTTGTAATTTCTCAAGATTCCTTATAACCGCTCGAGAAGCTTCTTTTTGCTCCTCTTCTCTCCTTAAAAGCTATCTTTTCAATTCATTTGTGCTTCTAGCTTCTCTCTAGCTTTGGCTCTAGCCTTCTACTCTCTAGCTCCTGCTTGCACAACTCCATACAACTTGCTACAACAACCTCAAGCTCTTAAGCTCTCACAACACCCTTTGTAGCTCTCTTGTCTCTCACAACCCTCTCTCTCATTCTTGCTCTTTTTGGCTTCCTTAATCCTTGCAACTCTATCTTCCTTATCTTGTGCTTGTGAGCATCCTAAGATTTCACACATCCCCTATCTATCACATCTCTACTTTGTGATACAGGTTCTCTTCCTCGAGTGGGGATTGCTTTTATCACCTTACCTCGTGATACAGGTTCTCCTCCTCAAGTAGGGATTGCTTTTATCACTCCTTTTTCCATTACTCTCTATCTATTTGGCTGTCCGTGGAGGTGTGAACACCAAAACAGGGGTTTGACTGAGCAAAACCCCTATACAACCCCAACATTTTCTCCAGATCTTATGCATGCAGGTATTGAAGATATTCATTTGTTGGAAGCTTCATTACTTGGGTTGCTGTGAGAAATTTCTATCTCTTAGTCTCTTTATCATTTACTTGACTTCATTTCAGTTCTGTTACACTTTGTTATTCTCCTGCATTTTGGAAGTTCTCAGTAATTAGATTTTCAGTAGCCACTATGTTGTTTTCTATGACATTCTTGATTGTTGGTCCGTACAAGAAGCCAACACGCCTTTAGGACTCTAGTGCGCTGTGTTTCCGTCCATGTGTCGCATTGACGTCCTTTGGTTGAGAGCATGTTAGTCTGTCTAGAAAATCTTTGTGATGTGCTCTTTCTGATTCTAGAACTCTTTCTTTGTTCCTTGATGTAGTTTAGGGTAGTTCACCCCTTGGGAATCTCTTGAGAATAAAGAGACTCATGAGTAGCGAATCCCCCTTCTCTACATTTTGGTGAACCCAATGTGAAACACAATATTTTTCAAAAAACTAGGAATTTATTTACCCCAACTTGGTGGGGTCATAACTTTTGTCTCAGTGCTCAGAATTTAGAATTGTTTACACCGTTGGAAAGGTCTCCAAGAGGACTAATTCAATCCCTAAAATATTGTGCCTTCGATAGCTGAGTTTTAGGGACCGCCGCAAGCTTCAACCCCAAATTCTGCTGTGAAGACCTCTGAAAATGCAAATTACTAGAACCTAAAAAATATCGAAAAAAATCCAAAAAATATGGATTTTTTAGTTTTTCTTAATTCTGTTATCAACCCGCTTATTTATTCATTATTTATCATTTTTAACTTACTATTTTCAAAATGAATTTAATATCTTCTTTTATCAGTTCAATATCTAATTCTATTCTAAGTGTTAATGATGTTCCATTTCATGCATGCGATGGTGACTTGGCTTTACCCATGTCACTCTGTATCTTTGATCCTTCTCATGAGATTCCTCTTGCTTTGAAGGATATCTTGTTGCAAGAAGATGAAATCATTGATACCTTTCTTAACATTACTCTACCTTCTCTTCATTCCAATGCACTCTCTTCTAGAGATGATACATTAGTGAATGATGAATCTCTTCTCCATTCCAATGCACTCTCCTCTAGAGATGATGCATTAGTGAATTATGAGCTTCCTTCCGCATTTGATTCCCCCTGGATCGATGTTGAGAATATGTCTTCAAATAATTATTCCACTAGTTGTGATGATTTTGTAAATGTAATCTATGTCTTTGCTGCCCCTCAAAGGCCTAAGAGACCAGTCAATTCCCTAACTCTAGCTAGTCCTTCTCCTAAAAGGGTTTGTTCTATTAATGGTGTTCCATTTGATAGTGATTCTCCTGATCTTTTCAAGGCTCGCTCTTATAGAGTGATAGCCCATACTTATAATACTAGAATGAATAAACAACCAATCCTTCTTCAAGCTCCTAAACCTACAACTAAAGCACCTAGTGGTTATGATCTTGTCGAGCAACTTCGCATTACTCCCACTAAGATCTCATTGTGGGACTTGCTTTAGTCTACTCCTGTTTATTAAGGTATGCTTCAGGAAGCCTTACAAAAGATCCTCTTTCCTTCTTTTGCTAGGTTGACGAATGTTAATGCGTTGATGGCTCATATTCGTGTGGATTCACTGAATACTACATTCTATCCATAGGAACTCCCACCTTCGAAAGTACATAAGCAAGCAAACCCTCTAATGATTATAGTTGTTTTTCCAAAAAAATGTATACTTGGACATTTTTACACTTTATTTGGGAATAATTGATGATAAATTGGACTTAATGAGGCCTTGATTTAATGTTGTGAGATGTTTTACACATCCAAATTAGGTCTTGGACCCTTGCAAACTAAATAAAATGCATCTAACGATGTCTTGTAAAGGTGTTGCAAAAGACTTTCACACTTCTCCAGACTGAATGGACCTATCTTTCCCATAATTCAATGTTATAAAATGTATTTAATTGCATTATCACATCAATATAGAAGGCTTGTAAATTAAACCTAATTCTAATCTATTGTTGTAATGTGTTCTACACATTCACATTGGATGTTGTGCCTTTCTAAGCTATGTGGACCTCATTCTTGTTAGGAAAATGTGTGTTGTACACCTTGCATTATGTATTTAATGTAATTATTCTTGGGGCCACTTAAATTTGCATGTAACATTGGGACATAAGTTAAGTTGTAAAAATGTAATTTAATATTGGGGAAAATAATAAATAAAGTACCCAATATTAAATAAGGGGACATGGTTTGTAATCTCATAGTTTTAGTCACAGTTTTGTGTAATACCACTTAGTGGTTTTGTGGGAGCTTGCTTCTATAAAAGCAACCACAAAGGTAGTTATTCTAAGATGCAATTATGCATGATTAGCTTTGGTTAGCATTTGTGAGGGTTTGAAGCATGGCACATGATGTGTGGTTGCATGCTTGTTCACATGGATTGCTTGGAGAGAGCTTGTTCTTTCAATGGTGTTAATGGAGACTCAGAAGATGTATTGTAATCTTTATTGCTGAATAATACATGAGAGATGGATGCTTTTGGAGGTTGGGTTTTTTTCCCTCTTGAGGGTTTTCGCAAGGTATATCTTGCGTCATATTTTTATGGCTATGTTGTCTATTCTCTTGCATGTGGATTCTGAATACTTAGATGCATAGATTTCCTTTTGGGTTATGTGGAAATTGTCTTTAATTGGTTGCAAATTTCCAACAAGTGGCATCAGAGCTTTGGTTGTGGTTGTATAACCCTTGGTTGAGAAAAATCTTGTTTTAAGTTTGAATCTATGCATTGTATGTGAGAATTAAAGACATGCAAGATATGAGGCTTTGCAGGTTGTTTATTGCAGATATGAGGGTTTTGGGTTTGCTGTTTTGATGGGTTGTTTGTGGATTTGGGGTGTGAGAAATTTTGGGTGAAATGGGTTTCTTGGTTTTGCATTCAAGTGGGGGTTTTGTGGGAAAATTTTTAAAGATGATCTGTTGGCCCATAACAGACCTTACGGTTGGATCCGGGTTGGCCGAGAGACGAAAACTGATATATAATATAATTTGACCTATTTCTGTTACTGAAAAAAATGACATTTTTGGGGGGGGGGGGGATTTGGCCCCACCTTGTACTCTGTCCTCCTTGCGACAGAGCCGACTGTACCAGTACCAGCCCTCCCCACTGACGAAGGTACCACCGACGGTGGCCTCCGTCTGGCCGGGAGTATTGCCAGACCCACTGGCCATCCCTTATGTGGGGTTAAAAAAATTTTATTATTAAAATTTTTGCTATTTTTTAATAAATTCCCCCATGAAAAATTCAAAGGGGCCTGAAAATTTTTTAAATGTTTTTTTCCTTAGGTGCAAACTGTATTTTTGCTTCAGAGGGGCATAAATTTTGCCTAGTATGTCAGATTTTTGACTTCTTGGACTCTTTGGAAAGATGACTTAGAGCTTTACCCTGTGGTGACAAAGTTTTTTCTAGATTCTATAGTTTTGATAGTGTTTTTCTTGGTCAAAGTCAGATGTTTGTTTTGAGCTTTGAGAGGGCATATTAGGTGCATACAAAGTCAGATTTTGGACTTCGAATAGTCAACGAAAAAATTGTTCAAAGCACTACACAATGGATTAGGTTTGGAGATATTTTGGCATGGTTTATTTGTTGTTTTCTTTATCTGAGCTGTTTATGAGTTTCTTTGACTATGATGATACTGTGAGTTTATGGATGATTGGATCTTGGAGATTTGATGTTGGATTCATTGTGTGCTCAGTTGTACATCTCAAACTATTCTATTTTTGACATGGTTATCAGTATATGGTTGGATTTATATGCTTCATTGATGTATCTACAAGTTGTGCAATGTTGTAGGTGGTCTATACTTACAAGTTACATTTATGACTTGGACATGGGTTGTCTTTGCCCATTGATATTTTAGTGTTGATGCATGTTCAGTTTTGGTGGCTTGGTTTAGTCACTTGGTTTGATAGTTTTGTTGTCATGTTGAGGAGATGAGATGGTATTACTAGGTACATTCATGATATGAGATCTATGTAGTTGACTATGATTATGCAGATATGTGGACATGATTGGGGTGAGTAGTTGGTGCATTTGGTGGTGATCATGGTGTCATGGATGTTTTATTGTGCATTAGAGACTTTGGCATGTCATGATGGTTTATGCAGGTGTATTGTTGATGGTGTTGGATTGGTTCCTGATTATAGTTGTGGCAGTGTATCTTCGTAGTACGAGGATCATGGTTTTACTTTTCCTTTTGGGATCTCTTATTATATTTGAGTTCTTTGATTGTGTGAGGGCCTTTGGTTGATCTTCATGAGGAGATTATTATCATGATGTCATGGATAGATTGATTACACTTTTCAGTGGGAGCTTTTGACAGTGATGGTTTTGGTGGCGATGGATATGTTTATGATGGTTTGGCGGTTGTAGGCATCTTCTTGGCTTGGAGATTTTGGTTCTACTTTTTATGTTACTGACATTTCAATTGTGTGTGTAGACCTGGATGATCTTCATGGAGAGGATGGTTGTCATGATGCCATGTGTGACTTGATGTCACAGTTCAATGGGAGTTGTTGGCAGTGACATGGATGCATTATTTGGTAAGGTTATCTTCATGTGATTGGGGATATGGTTTTTTTTTCTTGGTTTAGAGTGGTTGTTATTATGTCATGGTTTACTCTTGATATGCATTCAGAGTTTGGCATGGTACTTGTTCTCTTGAGACCAGGATGCATATATGTTATGATGCATGTGATCTCCTATAAGGAGATGGTTAGATCATGATGTCATGGTTATGTTCTTGATTCAGCTATTAGGACTTTGACTATTGATCTTGGTGTTTCTCTTGGTATTGGATACATTGATCATTTTCTTGATTACTTCATGATGGTTCTATGTTGCATTTGGAGTTTGACATGGATTGGTTGGTTACATGTACTCATGGATACTTGGAGACATAGGTGATGCTTGAGTTCTCTTATGATTAGAGACATGTGTTGAGATGGTTACTCTTGATGAGATTTCAGTAGGGAGTCTGAGGAGCCTACACCTTGGTTGGACATGAATTCAACATGGATCTATGAGGAGAGTGTTCTTGGATGAGTCATGATGACTTGGATGTCTTGGAGGAGTATTCTTATTCCCCACTCTTGGTCTACTCGGTAGTTTCAATTGAGAGGTATTGCCCATTTTTACTTTCAGGTGCTTTTTGTTTTATGCTTTATCTTCTCATGCATAAGGATCTTGAGCTATGGATATATGGTTTTGGAGGGTTCATTTCAGGAGTGTTGTCATGTTTATCTCCTTATGCATTGTGATTAAATTCATTGATTTAGTTTGATCTTCTTTGGTTATAAGAGGCTTACATCCATGTTGATTACATGATACATATGTAATGTTTGATTTTGGAGATTGAATGGTTGGGTGTTGTTATGTCTTTTCTTTTGGGGTATTGTGGAGGAGATCACACTTGACACATTTGGCTTTTAGAGGTGTATGTAGGAGATTTTTCTTATAGGTTATTGATATATAGGTTTGGATATCATTGTGGATGATTCCTTGTTACTACATGATGTAGTTTACACTTTCTATATGATGTGATTGGTAGAATTGGTTGCCTTGATATTTTTCATATTTGCATTACCCATGCAGTGGGAGCTCTTGGATGTGTATGCCATTATTTGACAGGTTTTGCACATGGAGTTTATGATTGTAGTTTATGGGTGTATATGTTTATGGCATGAGTTTACTATGTTTTGTATACCTTGGAGGTATGGACAATTGGATGTATTGGCACTTGCTGTGGGTGTTATTTCAGCTTTTGGGTTTGTGTATCTTGACAACTACTGGTGCATATTGATACTTTTGGATTGAGTGTATTTGTTTGGGATATCAATTGAGTAGGACTTATGCTTTGTTGTGACAGATTGTGTGGCTTCTCTATTAGATGGTTTCTTATCTTTATGCATTGGCATGATGGAGGATGAGAGAATTCATGCTTTAGGATGGTGGTCACTTTGATTCTTATTGCAGGTATCTTGATGGAGCACATGGAGCACTTTGATTCCATGATGTTATATGTGGCTATATGGATTGTTCATTTGATTCATGTATTGAGGTTACTTGTTCCCCTTATGAAATGTATACAACAAGTGGGAGAATGTTAGGAAAAGGTGTGTTGTAGACCTTGCATTATGTATTTAATGTAATTATTCTTGGGGCCACTTAATGTTGTATGTAACATTGGGACATAAGTTAAGTTGTAAAAATGTAATTATTTAATATTGGGGAAAATAATAAATAAATTACCCAATATTAAATAAGGGGACATGGTTTGTAATCTCATGGTTTTAGTCACAAAGTTTTGTGTAATACCACTTAGTGGTTTTTCAAGAGGTTGCTTCTATAAAAACAACCACAAAGGTAGTTATTTTAAGATGCAATTATGCATGATTAGCTCTGATTAGCATTTGTGAGGGTTTGAAGCATGGAACATGATGTGTGGTTGCATGCTTGTTCACATGGATTGCTTGGAGAGAGCTTGTTGCTTCAATGGTGTTCATGGAGACTCAAAAGATGTATTGTAATCTTTATTGCTGAATAATACATGAGAGATGGATGCTTTTGGAGGTTTGGTTTTTTCCCTCTTGAGGGTTTTCGCAAGGTATATCTTGTGTCATATTTTCATGGGTATTTTGTCTATTCTCTTGCATGTGGATTCTGAATGCTTAGATGCATAGATTTCCTTTTGGGTTATGTGGAAATTGTCTTTAATTGGCTACAAGTTTCCAACAATTTTAATGATGTAAAGTGTAATTAATCACACTTTCACATTGAAATTTGTGTCCCAAGCCCTAATTACCCTTTACATAATCATTAATAGGCCCCTATGGCCCCATATTGTGCATCGAGAGGCTTAATTTGATCAAAGACCCCACTAAATCAACATAAAAACTGAAATTCTCCACTCTCTGACAATCCAACTAGTAAAAGAGCCCCTGTGGGACCAGGTCACCCATCTGGGTGAATTAGTCCCATCCAGGTGGGACTAAGTCACCCAACTTGGCGACTTAGTCCCATTTGGGCTATTTTTGAGGTTTGAGCAAGAAAAATTTGAATTTAAGTTTATTTTTCCTTCATGTCGACCTTGGGGATCAAATTAACAAGAAAATTAGGTGGATTTCCTATAAATACAAGCATCTAAACCATAATTCATAATATATTCATTATTCATCCATCATTCATCATGTTCTTAAGTCAAGGAAGCTAGGGTTTCAACATTTCAAGTTATCAAGATAGCTTTTTAGACATTCAACGACAGATTCTTCATCTTTTCCTGCAGAAACTCAAGATCAATCATCATGGAAAGTTTCTAATCCCTTCATTTCATGTTCATGATTCATCTTATTTCTCCATTTGGTTTAATTATCTAAAAGGGGTTTGACCAAGGCAAACCCCCATGCCCTAACATTCAACATTTCTTTCTCTTTCCTTGTGTTTGCATATTTAGGTATCTTGAAGGCTTGAAAATCATTGAAAAATAGGTTGAAGAATTGGAGTCATCTTCCTCCTTGCAAGGTCAAAATATCAACAAAAAGCCACTTACAGTGCCAAAAATCAAAGTTTTAGAACTAGACACTTGTCAGAAACTTGAGTGTAGACCATGGGCTTCCGTTTCCACTTTCAAATTTTTAGAAATTCAAAAGTGGACTAAGTCACCAACAATGGTGAATTAGTCCCAATGTGCCTATTTTTTATATTTTTCTATAGATCTAGATACCCATTTGGTTGAAACGGGCTCCAGAACAGTTTACCAGATTTGAGACTAGGTCGTCCAGAATGGCGTAAGTGTCCCAGTAGGCCAAATTTTTAGGATCAACAACATTTCTAGTCTCCATTCCATTCTGCAACACATTTCCAGGTACATGCTTTCTATTTTGCTTTCTTGTTCTGTTTTGTTTGCATTTCTATACAACACTGTGTTTTTAATTTCTTTAGTTTTCATTTAATAATCAATATCTTTTACCAATTTTTTGCATTTAGGTCATTTTATTTAGACATATTTCCATCATACTTGCATTATTCTTGAGTGGGGACATTGTACATTTTGGCCTACATCTCTCCTTTTAGGTGAAAAACCCTAGAAGTATTAGAGAAGTGTGGGTGCCAAAATCAGTGTCTACAATAGTTAACATTTATTAATATCAGCATTAGATGTACTCTCATTGACACTGGTTTGGCACTCAATGTATGTAGCATTGATCTATTACCTAAGATTAATATTGATTCATCTTCTCTTAATGCTTCTTCTATTGTCATTTGTGGGTTTGATAATGTTGATCGACAAGCCCTAGGCATGGTAGTCCTCCCTTTGAGGTTGGGACCCATTACCATACCCACTCTTGTATATGTTATGTCAGAAAAATTTCCATATAACCTTCTCGGTAGATCATGGATTCACACTATGGGTGCAGTCCTGTCTACCTTGCATAAATCTATTAAGTTCATTTGCAATAATTGAGTAGTCATAATTAAGGCTGACCTGGAGGCTATGCACTTATGTGAGATGGCTGCTGCTGGTCAGGTTTCGGTTGTGCCTACTCTTATACCTTCAGTGTCTTCTGATGCATTGATGTATGCTCTAGCAGTACCTATCACAAAGGATGCTCTTGAGATAGATGTCCTTGAAGAAGATCCTTCTGAAGCAAGAAATCTTAAGTCTACTCCTCAAGAGAATGCATGTCTTGGTGATGATTGGGGTTCTCTAGACTTTATAGAATCCTTCATCCGAGGATATAAAGTCACCCCGATCCACTTAGACCTTCCGATAACATCATCCAAACCCACTATCAAAGATGATTATTCTTCTGTATTGGGGGATAATGTGAGTAATAATTGTAATGTTCTTAATGTTGATCCTCCTCCTTTTGAGGAAGATGATCACACCTCTATCATAGAGGTTAATGCTACTAGTCTTTTCAAGAAGGTTGATGGTGACCCCATAGAAGAGTGTGATCCCTATTGCTAGAATAATGCTGTTTGTGAAGATCCTCCTCCTCAAGATTTGTAAACATGTAATGGCCCTGGCTTTAAGTTCATCTCTAAATATGGTTATGGGCATAAAGGTTGTGGGCGTAACAAACAAGGAATTCAGGTCCCTATAGAATTTGCACCTTGTAAGCATAATTTGGGGCTTAGTTTCTCAAAGCCTGGCACTTAATTACTCTTCCTCCTCCTAAGAAATCTCGTAAGCATGATAAAGAAAAATATTCTTTTTGTGCATACCATCGAGTGCCTGGCCATTTCACTAGTGAATGTAAGGCCTTGAAGGATAAAATACAACTTCATGATTTAGGTGTCATCACTCATTTATTTGTTGATACACCTATCTCTTCTTCAAATGACAAGTGATATTGAGGTATTCCTCTATCTTGTATGTTCTGAGCATCTTTCATGGTTCTCCCCTGTATGTTGGGGGTAGTGATAACTTGTTCCGGAGGTGTGTGTCCCTCTTAAAAGACCCCCTCTCTTCTCTATGTATTTCAAATGAAGCATCCCTCTAGTGGACCCCTTTTCTTTTGAAGGGTTCCTAGGGGACCTCCTTTTGAAATCATTTCTCTTAAATGAATTCATTGGCATCTAGCTTGGGGGAAACCTGACTAGACCTATCTTCTATGTGATTGTTTTGTAACCTAGCTTGTAGCAACCACATGTTTCTCTGCTTAGTCTTGCTATGTAGGAATGAGAACCTATAGAGATCCTTTGCATCAAGCTTGCCTAATATGTTTAGTATGTGGATTAACATGTTGCTTTGCAGGTGCGCTTGTGAAGCTTCTTTTTAATTTGACTCTGTGGAGTCCCCTTACACTAGGCTTCCTTCATGAGAGAGTACTTGGGGGAATGAATTATTTGTAGGTCCAAGGGCTTGTGAAGCACTTACATCTTGCATGATTTTTCTGTCATTGGTCTACAGGCCTTTGGTGTACTTTGTGCAACTTCATAAGTATCACAGAGCTACGAAGTCCTTTTGTTTGACCCTCCTTAGGAGAGAGTACTTGTGGAGCCATCTATCTTGGAATTTTCATTCCTTTCTAGGTTCTCCCTCTTTCTCTTAAATTATCTTTCTTCTCAATTGTATATACCGGATCAAAGATCTACATATTCTTCATCTTGAGTATCTGCTCTTTCTCTCTTCGATATTGGTTACTTCCCCGACTTTTGGGTGCATTCTTCTCTTGAAGCGATCAATTCTTACATTCTTCTCTCATTTTAAGAATTCTTCTATGTTATTGTTTCTAATTTTGGGACAACGCATGGTACTGAGACAACCTTCTACATCAAGGTCTCTTTTACTTTGCTGACTCAAATCCTTTAGTTTGTTGTCATGTGTGTGTGTGTGTTTTGTATGTTCTAACCCCGTGATGTAATGACTTCTTATATTCTAATGTCATTGTCTTGTGCAAGTATTTCTTGTCTAATATGTTTGTTTTATAGGTCTTTCGCCTAGGGGCATGCTTCCTTGGTTCAAAGAGTTATCTGCTTCCTCTACAGTATCCTTTTGGGCATAATGATATTATTTATGTTTAGTAGATTATCTTTAGCATGAATATTAGTATATATTCATATGCCCACTAAAGTGGGGGAAAAATGCAATGTTGTAAAATTGCACCCCTTGCAATTTCACATACATTCTTGTATCCACTTTAGTGTCCATTCCCTTAGCATTTTTGTAGGCTCATTTTAGCCCCCACATCATCCTTTATCCCCTCTTAGGATGCTAAAGACCCCTTTTCTGTAGCTACCCTTGCGCGTCATCTTTGCACCAAACCTTGTGCTTTTCTTGTTCATGTCATTTTGTAGCCTGATGTGTCTGGACACTAGTGCGCTGCACAGACATTTGCGTGTTGTGCTAGTGTCCTGCGATGTTTCAACGTTTAAATGACTATTTTTGAGTATGTTTTCCACTCGTCATATGATTTTTTCAGTTGTAACGGCTCGGGATGCCTTGTAACCGTCTGGGAAGCTTCTTTTTGCTCCTCTTTTCTCCTTAAAAGCTATCTTTTCAATTCATTTGTGCTTTTGGCTTCTCTTTAGCTTTGGATCTAGCCTTCTACTCTCTAGCTCTTGCTTGCATAGCTCCATACAACTTGCTACAACAACCTCAAGCTCTTAAGCTCTCACAACACCTTTTGTAGCTCTCTTGGCTCTCACAACCCTCTCTCTCATCCTTTCTCTTTTTGGATTCCTTGAGCCTTGTAGCTCTATCTCCCTTATCCTATGCTTGTGAGAATCTTGGGATTTCACACATCCCTTATCTATCACATCTCTACTTTGTGATACGGGTTCTCCTCCTCGAGCAATGATTTATTTTATCACCTTACTTTGTGATACAGGTTCTCCTCCTCGAGCGATGATTTATTTTATCACGTCTTTGTCCATTTCTCTCTATCTATTTGTCTATCCATGGAGGTGGGAACACCAAAACAGGGGTTTGACTGAGGCAAACCCCTATACAGCCCCAACATTGTCTCCAGATCTTATGCATGTAGGTATTGAAGATATTCATTTGTTGGAGGCTTCATTACTTGGGTTGCTATGAGAAATTTCTATATCTTATTCTCTTACTTTATCATTTACTTTACTTCATTTTAGTTATGTTACACTTTGTTATTCTCTCGCATTTTGGAAGTTCTCAATAATTAGATTATTAGTAGCCACTCTGTTGTTTTCTATGACATTTGATGAGCTCGAAATATGCTCATAATTTGAATATTATGATGTATTTTTAATACCCTTACTCTTATTGTTTGATGGTTGTTTTAACTCTTTGATTAAAGGATTTTTATCTAAAATTGGGTAGTATCTTATAGCAACACATTCCTATATTCCTGCAACTTAACATCTCTATGTCTCTGTATTAATTACCCTGTTTGACCTCCCGAATGACTGATATAATGCATGTGGTTTTTGGATAATGAAATGGATTTAATATGTGATTAATGAATGTGTATCATGTTATTTGCCACGCGTGCTTTCTTTCAATTCTATCACCATGTGCATCACAGGTTGTTGAAGGAAGCATGAACCAGTCAAAGCAAGGCAGATCTTGGCCCTCTAGTAAAGTCCATTTCTAGCACGACATCAAGGAAGTTGTTAAACCAAAGAGACTCTCGACCGAGATTAGTTGGGAGAAGGAGAAATCTAAATGATCATTAATCTAGGAAGAGTGGAATATTAAATTCTCTCTAAATCGTGTTGAACAGATATGCCTTCATTTATGAGAAGTCTGTTTCTCGGTTTCATGATGCATTTATGTCCACGTCTTTCTCTATTAGAGTTAGGTAGTTAGTTGCTTTTCTAATATAAATAAGTGTTCCTCCTACGTGAGTGGGAAACAATGTGTGTTAAAGTTAGTATTATAATGAGAAACGATGTTTTGTGTTAGTTTTCTTACAAGCAGAACAATCAATGTATATGATTCCAAGTTTATGAATAAAAGCTGATGAAATTTTGAGTTCAATTCTTGCATAAAATGGTTGATGCTTGCTAAGGGGGCCCACTTAGTGAGTATCTATAGTTAGTTATTTATCTCCTGTTGATTATAAGTTAGATTTAATTCTTGAAGGTTTCAGTGCAAACTCAGTCTTATAATGTTCCTGCAGCATCGGGAATCCATCCCTGTGTTTGTTCTTGCAGTATAAGGCCAGTTCATAGTTTATTTCTTAGTAATAGTTGTCATGATTTATGCTTTGATTAAGTTATGCTTAAGTTAAGAACACTTTACATCACATTCCTGCAGCATAAGTAGAATTCATTCCAAGCATTTATTTTTGGTAAATTGTGACTAAAACTGGTTCTTAGTGCACATCTGATGCGCTCCATTTCAAATATATGTTCCTTGGTTTGACAATGTAAATGAATGACCATAAGAAGATGTTAGTCACCTGCTGGAATGTCCAATTCCCAGGTTAGGATTTTCCATGACTTTTATATCCTTTTGTGGAATCGACCATTTTTGGCGCCGTTGCCGGGGATGGTGTCAAGCTAAGAACCTGTCATAGTCATTGTTAGCAATAGTTTAGTGTGTTTATTCAAGCATTTTCAAAATTCCCTCAATTTACGGTTAATTCTATTGCATGCATAGAAGAAGAGATGCTCTGGGAAGATTCCTCCCTAACCTTCCATTCATTGATAACAATTATGAACCAGCTTATAATCTATTTGAGGAAGGAGGAGACCAAGATATCAATCGATTTGCTAAAAACCTGCTTGTTGAATTGCTATTTGCCCCAGCTGACGAAGAACCTCAAGAAAATCCATTTGCTTTGATACTCAATCAAGCAAATATGGCACGTAATCCACCTAATCAACCTCCTACTTTTGACTTCCCCATCGTTGCGCAGCAAGATAATGATAACCTTAAAAATATTCTTTCTTCATTACTTCCCAAGTTCTATGGACTAGTTACAAAGGACCCAAAAACTTTCTTGTTTGAGTTTGACATCCTCTGTTGCAGCTATGATTACACTTCAGATGCTCATAGGCTGAAGTTGTTTCCTGCTACTTTGAAGGAGGGAGCTCTTAGATGGTTTATGAGTTTGGGAAGGGATGTTGTTGATAGTTGGGAAGCTATGCAAACAAAATTTCTTAAGAAATACAAGGAATATTGTAAGGTATTAGAGATGATGATATATTTTGAATTTAAACAAGGAGGGAT
>VDFB02041308.1:0-18175 GCA_007258455.2 Sequoia sempervirens
ATTTTGAAACAATTCCTATGATTTTTTTGTTTGGCACATATTTCAACAAATGAATGTAGAATGTCAGTATGTTTATAGGTATTGCTCAAAAACTACTAAAAGTAAAGGAAATGTCCACTCTTTCATTTACCTCTACAACCAATCTTTCCTTTTGACAATAATTCCTTGAGACAATAATTATATCGAAATATAATGACCTCCAGAAAGCCTACCCCCACCTCTTCCTCTACAAAATCTACTTTCACTTCAGAACTTGGTAGAATTTGGAGAAGTAGAAAACTCAATCCACAATTCAAAAGTTGTCCATTAATCTTGAAATTCTCGGATAAGTTAAATAATACGAGGAAATAGTTATTTTTATCATGCAACATAGAGAGTCATCCTTGGTGGCGGAAAGAAATATAAATTATGGTTTCAATATGTAGAAAGAGAACCTAGATAATTTACATGACGAGAAATTTTGCAGCTCTAGGGGAAGGCCATGGTTCAAAGCATTATAATTTACTTGACACCGGAACTTTTGCAGCTCCAGGGGAAGGCCATTATTTGCCAACCGTGCATCTGTCTTGTTAAAATGAACCACCTTGTGTTTCCGAATCAAAGGCAGTATCTACAAAATTGCATCTTTAAATGTGAGAACATTTCTTAGAACTGATGTGACATGACTGCATTCTCCAAGCAGCTATAGATGTCTAGTCTTAGGCATCCCTCCAAGAAACTTCTAAAATGAAAACGCACCTGTTTCAAATAGTACTTTTCACTTGACCAGCTTATAGGTGACATTGAAAAGATCTTGCCATGTGCCCTCTTACTCAATTTCTTTGGCAGCTCCTTTACAATGCGAACTTCATCTCGTAGGGAAGTGATAAAGTGTTTGACATCAAATATATCCCCAAACTCACTAAAATAGTCAAAATGTGTATCAATTAATTACTATCAAATTCATCCTGTTGCAGATATATAAAACAAATCTTTAACATTGTTGACTGATAACTTTGCATGTTAGTCCTGCCCATCAAGCATGCATACCTTGAATCAGCCCAAAATGAGGTCTTATCAAGCTCTGGAACAACCAATGTCAAGTTCAAGAACTTTGCTATGGTAACCATGTCACAGATCTGCCAGGAAGGTTCCAAGTCATATAATCAGACTTAAAAAAAACACATGTTTTTATGGGAAAAAATTGTTGAAAGAGAATATGTTGCTTCAAGAATAATATTTCTACAAAATTAAAAAAAAAAACAAAATTAAAAATTGAAGAACAAAGATCATTATCCCAATTTATCTACCATAAATTGTAATGCAAACAAGTAGCCTAACTTATTAACTCCTTGCAAGGAAAACAGCTAAGGACTTTCATGGTTTATACTTTACAGCCAAGTGATTAAAACTCAAAATCATAATATTTTATAGAATGATCCATACTTGAATACCCACATCACCATCTTGGCTAAGTTGTAAATTGATGAACTCTAATTTAGAATCTCTTAGCTCTTGATTTGCAACCCACATGAAGAAATACGCTTAAATTGTCATTTGCAGAAGAGCCACATTCATAGACATTGTAAAAGTATGACATGAAAAATATATTTCGATGGCTCAAAAGAAACCTTACATGGTAAACTCGACAACCTTGTTCTTAAAATGTATGCTTCCCATAGAGATGACAGATAATTAAAATTGCATTTGTGGAAGATTGTATATACATAACCGAGTTGCATTTTTTGTTGGATCATTGCAGAAGAACACTTGTCACCATCACGGGGTTTGAAAAATCAGAACATGACCCTTGGGAAAGTTCCTGTTGTGAGGTCAGTGCATAAGAACACTTATTTGCAATGTGGTATTTGGAAATAGAGAACATAACATTGGGGAATCTCCCATTAAGATAAACACAATTGCTTGATACAAATAATGTCATACTAAATCATTGGCAGTTTGGTAAACATTGACATACTTATTGAACATGAAAGAAATAGAAATAATTTTAAATATAATTTTTTGTTACGAAATGTTATTCTTTTATTTTTGGCTTAAAGGACAGTTATTCTTAAAGAATGTGATGACAGTTTTATGCTAGAGATGCATTGTCAATGATACTTTGGTACAAATAAAGGAAAAGGGCAAAAAACACAATGAGCATAAGATGGTGAAATGGATGGTCATAAATGTAGTTGAAAAGTTAAGTAAGGAAGCAGTTGCCAATCAAACTACACTATATAACTTGAAATGTCCATGAAATGTAGGTGGTTGATTATTGAGAATGACAGTTTAGAGGAGGTAGAAGAGAAAGTTGAAGAGGACGATAGAGAAAATACGTCCTTTGCATGCACCACTTTCTAATCAACCTTCTTTGAATAGTGTCTTGTATAATGAAGTGCAATTTAAATCAAATGGACAAGGTGACTTGCTACAATGAGTAAGACAGATTGGTAAGAAACTAAAATATGTTTTTTTGGGGGTAATGACCTAGAAGTAAATAAGAGTTTGTTTATTGTTTGAACTAACAAATTAGTTGTACAAATTAAAAATAATCAAACCTAGGCAAGTGACTTACCTCAAGATTGTAAAGAAATAGTGTCTTTTTGTATGCCTGCACACTAGGAGAGCAGCTGTATATTTTTTGGTTAGAGATAATAGCTGATATTTGATTTTCTAGGTAAGTATGAAATTATTATAAATGAAGTTGTAAGGTGAATAAATGTAACTAATAAAATAAAAGTATCTAACTTGTTGTTTTAACTATTAGTGTTTGTTGAGTAGGTTGAATTTGATAATGCTAATAAGTGTGCTTCCTCTTGCTTTTAGCGAGCTACATATGGACTTTGTTGCATACGTGCATATCGTTCAAATGTGAAGGCTGGTTTGATGCGCAAACTTGCAAGATCACACACTCTAGAAATAGTTGTGAATGTTAGGCCTTGCCAGTTGACATTACCGATGTTGATTGTTGCCTTTTCAAGTGTTAGGCCTTGTGATTTGTGTACTATTAAGGCCCATGCCATTTTGAGTGATATTTGACGACGTCGACCACGACTCAAAGGAGCAATAGGGACATTTTTTGGATTATTGTGGTCCCAAGTAGGGCAATGTAATTATTGAATTCAACAACAAACAATGGAAGTGAAGGTGGATTTTTAGCATCATTGTAGACTATTGCTTTGACTTAGCCAAGTGCACCATTAACAAGGCCTGTTTCCACCCATAAATTTGAACATAACATTACTTTTTGTTGAACACATAATAGAAGCTTATATTGAAGTTGTTCTTCATCTGGATTTGAACTTGGTGGTTCCTTAAGTTGCTCTGCAATTGCTGATGCAACAAGTTTTGCCAAAGACAATAACATTTGTTGGTTATGTAGCGAGATCATTTCATTTGTTGCAAAGAGATGTATTGAGGATAAGAAACTAGTTTGCTCTATAGAGGTCAATGTTGAGTTGGAGCGTGACATTAGAACTTTCCAATCTTCAATTGTAGGTTTTTCATTTCTTAAATTGGAGAGGAGAGTACGAAATGAAATTTGTGTCGGAGTTTCACCAATTTGACAATTTTTTTTGGTAAGAGTGATAACTTTTGTAAAACTACACCATAGAGTGCCTCCATATGATGTTGAGGCATACATAGGGATGTCCTTGACTGGTGGAAGTTTTCCTAGATCACCAAAGAGCATGATTGAGCATCCTCCAAATGGTATTTGGTTATTGCTGGGGAATGCTTCATGTAGCCTCATGTCAATGCATTGTAGCAACTTGGGTCCAATGAAGCTCATTTCATCTATCAGTATGTACCTAATATAGTACATTTTTTCCTGGAAGCTTGCTAGTGTTTGTCCTTGCAAGGTTTCCATATCTTTGATAGGTATTCCTAGAGTAGAGTGGATTTTGACGCTTCTATGTTGAATGTTGATACGCCTGTTGGCGCAAGAAGTAGTAATGGGGATTGGCCATTTTGGGTTGAGCTCATGAGTGCAGTTTTGATGGCTTTTATGAGGTGTGATTTACCTGTTCTAATAGTTCCTTGAATAATTAATTTTAGAGGAGGTTGGAAAGTATTAGCATGTAAGTGTGACAGAATAATATCAAGTGCTTTTTGTTGTTGTACAAATAGCTCATGTTGGGTAGGGTGATTTGTAAGATGGCAGACTTGAAATGTTGGATGGTTGGATTCTATGAATGTAGTTGCAGATACTTTATGTTCTTGATTGATTTGGGAAGATCCCAAATCATTGTGTAAGTTAATGTCACGATGACCAAGCATGTCTAGTTCGTCAAAGTGGAGGGGAAGTCTTGGGTATAGGCAAGACAATAGTTGCCATTCAGATGGGTTGTTATTTTGTATTATTTCTTCTTCAAAAGAGGTGTCAGAATCTATATTTTCAGGAGCTTTTGTTTGTGTGCGTAGCACATGCCATGGATGATAATTACATGCAAAATTCTCCCATTGTTGTATTATTTTTGTGGATGATGAACCAATATCATTATGAATGTTGTGAAATGGCTTGTACAATAGTAGTTCACTCCAACAAAATGCTTCATATTTTATGTTGTCTTTTGCGGGGATGGTTATGAAGTGTGGGGATACACGTACAATGGCTTCTATGGAGCGCTTTTTCCATTGGCTATGCTTTCGAGATGGATTGAAAGTCCATTTTCTAGTTACTTCAATAAGTGACATGGAATCTAGATTTGTTGGGTGATCCATGTATGTATCAATGTAGTTTGGGGATGCAATAGTTGTTTCAGAGGACATTGAGACACGTTGGAATTTATTTTGGCTAACATTTAAAGATACAAATATCCCGGTTGATAAGCAAAGGGGCAGTTTTAGCAACAGGTGGCAACTTTCTTGGGCTCCAATATCACGATCCACTAGTGTTTCTGCAAGCATTTTTCAGAAAGTTGTGGGTGTTGGCTTGTCTGACTCAATAGCAATTGAAATTCGAGACAACATTTCATGGTATGTTTCTGATTTGCTTTCAGCTTTTGTTGCATACTTTGCAATGTATTTGAGGACAGCATGGATAGAAAGAACTGGCTGACAGTCTACATTGGCCCTCCAGATAGAGAGTATATAAGGGTTGTGTAGGTTTAAGCGATCGTCATTGCGAGAAGGGGTGAATGTTGGTTGGCCATGGTCATCTATTGCAAGACTTGATTGATCTTGCATGGTCCAAGGGGCTTTATAGCGACATTGAATGGTTTGGCCTTTTCTCCTTAGGCATGTTTGTAAGGTACACTTTGTATGGCGATGTATACAATTTACTAATTCTGTGTAGTCGATTAGAGGGTCTAAAGGTAAAATGAATCTTGTGTCTAGTAGACATGGATCATCGAGAAGAGTTCGGTGGATTATTTGGTTTCTTAAAGGAAGGGGTCTTGGGATTCCATGCAGAAACATATCTATTTATGTATTCAACTGCATTTTTTATTGATTGGAGATTACTCCATTGTATTCTCTCGATATCTGGTGCATCTTTTAGCCATAGAAAACCATGGATATGTGCTGAGCCCCTGTGTTGCCATTCATACCTGGTGAAAAATTATTATCAGTAATTGTTTAGAAGGTATTCAATGTAAATTGATTAATTTATGAAAATTTTACCTGTACCAGTAGTCTGTTGCACCAAGTAGCTTTTCCAATACCTCTTCACGAAATGCAGTAAATCTATGGTGCATGTACTGTGCTGTAAGGTGTGGATTTTGAACTATATTTTGTATCCTCCATTTGTAAGCAGCTTGTGGATTTGTAGGTGAATTAGATGGCATTATACTATGCAAGTCTGGCCACTTTGTATCCGCTGCACTGAGTGTGAAGAATAGTGTTGGACAACCAATTTGTATGACCATATTGGAAAGCTCTGCTCTAGAGCGGTTCCAAAATTGGCGTGTTCCACGAATTGACGCTCCAAAGCGTATGAGTTGTTCTGCAAGCTTCTCATCAGGCAAGTCCTTCAATCTTTCTCGAAGATCAAGAATAGTTGTTGGTACACTTTGGTTGATATTTTTATGAACAAATACAGATGTTGTTTCTTGGCTCTGATGGCGCATTATGATATTTAGTATGAAGTACCTAAACCTAGGGTGTTGGCCAAACCTATTATCATAATACCTGAGTAAGTGATGAGCATATTCATGTAATTTGACTTCCTTGATGCGTTGTTGTTTGAAGTCGGCTATGCCTGTAGGAAACAAACTGGGGAATGCCATTACAAATAATCCTTCTGTGTTGTATTCATTTATGGGAGATGGAGAAATTGGTGGCCAATCTATAGAAAATGGTGGTCGTCCTTCACCTAGTTGTAATAATGATCGTAATTCTTTGACCTCTCTGCATGCTAGTGGAAGGCTAGCAACAAATGAAGTATTGGGTTGCATGTTTTCTTCTTCGTCTCCGTTGTTTGCATCATATGTATGCATCATTGTTGTAGATGTGGGACAAGGAATACTGTTTGTTTCATTTAGCAGTTCTATAATGTTAGTGGAATCACATGGTAGGATGGATAATGCGGCCTCATCTAATTGTATAGTTTTGTAGTATGGATCATTTAAGATTTTATATTGCAAGGCCTCGTATACACATCCTCTACTTACACAAAAGCTGTAGTCTTTTTGGCCAATGTTTTTTTTGTTAACCAATAAGATATCTAATTCATTTATATGTCTGGGCAAGTGGGTTGCAATAGTAGAAACATCTTGAGGAAAACAAATAGTGTGGCCACTATATTTTAGTTGGCCTCCCTTTGCATAGGTTACTTGAAGGATCGGGCTAACCCTTGCTATTAGCATCTCTTCAACTTGAGTTAATTTTTTTAAACATAGGGGTTGCTCACCCGGGTCCATGTTATTCCATTTGGAAAAACAGTGGCCATTTTTTTCAGATGCGCATCTGTAACAAGTAGGTAGTTTATTTATTTCCCTTGTTTTAATGCCAGGGTATTTTTCCATGCAGACTAAACAAGTTGGCATATTTGCAAGTTTATCTAATTTAGAGCGGAAGTTATATCTTGCAGTATATAAATCTTGAGTAAAATTAGGTTGTGGATGGATATGAGAAAATGGATTTACTTGAATTGAATTATGTATTTCATTTGCAAGTGGATGGAGTTGGGAGGGATTAGTAGAACATGGTAGTGTAGATTTGGAGATGCCATCTATGCGGTTTTGTTCATTTTCTCGTCTTCTCTTATTTATCTGGTATTTTCTTGCATGGTAGCGTAATCATTGGAACTCATTTCGTTGAGCTCATTTTTCTTGCAACCTTTTGTTTTCTAACTCCATTGAGAAGTTTATGTGAAGACAAATAGTTCATATAATTTTAATATAATATATAATAAATAACCATGGGAAGCATGGGTATTGGAAAAATAAAGTTTACATCATAAAAATTGAAATGATAAAATAGTAAATAACTATGTGCATTGTTTAAAGTAATTCTAACAAAATATACAACTGAGATGACATTTAATGTAAGTAAATTTGTAGCGAAATAATAATAAATATTAATGTGGAGCATTGAATATAATTTGAAAGCAAAGAAGATGATGCATTTGAAATGAAATATTCTGTATAGTTTATATTGAAATTGTTATGAGACATGTCACATATAATTTATGATAAATTGAAAACCAAGTACGTTGACCATAAAAGAGAGAAATTTTTTAAATTCTATTTGTGAAAATTAAGCATGAAACATGTGTAAATGAAAATATCTATATATGTTTTTCATATTGAACAATGCAAATATGTATAAAAGTTTTGAGTAATTGTTTGTTGTGCTTACAAAAAGTGGAAAATTCCACATGACATAACAAGCATACTTAAAAAAGAGTACAATAGATAAGCTAAGCTTGCTTAATAGCTTTGATAACAATGCTTTGTGATTCATGGCCAACGAAAGCATTTGTTTCAATGGACAATGCTAGTAGGAATTCTTTGTTCGCAACTGTGTCTAAAATTTGGCTTAGAGCACCATTAGGTTCCACTAGTAGGAGCTAGAAATCTTCTATGGAAACTCCAAACAATGTGGTCGTTGGTTCTTCAAAAGTGGTGACATTAAGAAGATGACCTGTAGCATCTTGCAAGTCCATCTTGAGCATGTAGCTAAAATCACATGTAGTAAACTCTGCATAACACTTGGGGCACTTAAAAGCACTTGGGTTAATCTGGATAACCTTTTTTTTACACTTTTTGTTTTCCACCATGTGAGGGCAAGACAGGTAGTAGAAGTTGTCTAAGTGGATCTTCGTGATAGTGGATTTTACAAAAACATTTTGTTTGTCAAGAGAGCTTGGATTCTCAATACTTGAAAGAGGAATCGAATTTTCAAATTTTTGGGGAGATATATGGCTCTTTGAGAGTGAAATACAAGGAACGGAAATCCTTGTAGTGGCATACCATTTTTGCAATTTTTGAGGCTTCAAGCAAGTCGGGATTGATTACAATGGTTGTAGGAAAGACCGCATCAATAGATTTTACAGACCATGAGGTTATGCAACCACTTTTGATCAAAATAATTGGTGGGTTGGGTTGTAGAGGAAGGTCAGCTAGTTGCTTCTGAATGATTTGGAATTGGTTACCCCAAATTGTGATATCAATGTGGCTAGACATGTCCATTATTGTAGCTGTACACTTTATTGTTTCAGCGCCATCCCTTTTGCGAATGGTTGATGGAGGAGAGATAAATAGAACACCAATGACATCTACAAGAGAATTAATAGGTAATGACATTAATGATTCAATGCTTTTGATATGGTAGATGTGTGTGGGTATTGTGGAGTCTCTATGTAGGTGGATGGACTAATGGTTGAGGAGTTGTGGAGGAATATTTCATGTGGGTTAGTGTTGCTACTATATTTTGTGTTCCTTACTTTGATGCGACCATTTGAGATGACACAAGTTCTATTGGACTCGATTAGATGGTAGAACCTATCTACAAGTTCATTAAAATAGGTTACATGTATCTCAGATCCAACTCTATCTATGAAATCGAACCCAAAGACTTTCCCATAATTACTTGCATTTTTGTATGAATGAACTGGGCTTTTACTCAAGGCACGACCCTCTATGGACCATATTTTATGGTTTGGGGTTAAAGTTGCAATGGGATTTGGTTCTTCTAGAGAGAGAATGTGATTTTCCCTTGTTGATGTGGTCAATGGCTCCTAAGAGCTACTAGAGAGCATATAGGTTGTAGCTTGATTAATAGCAATTGGAGTTCCAATCATTAAGGCATTGTTTGTAATTAATTCCAAGCTATGAATTACGATAGACCTGCAATAAAAAGGAGAAGTTGAAAGTGAATGCAATGTACATACATAAACAAGAGGAACTGAAATAAATAAGGTAATAATGGACGTACGTGAATTTTTGAAATTTTCTACAAATGTATTCTTTGAGGTGGATAATAGAGCCTTTGACTAAAGCCTCCTCGAAGACAAGCTCATTGAATTGTGTGGGTAGCAATGCAGGATGTGTGTGCATCCCATTTGACAGTTGAATACGATACTTGGTAAGTGTAGTTTGTGGTTGTTGAATGGGATTGATAGATGCAACTTGTAGAAAGGGGTCAACATCAAGCATGCCTAAAAGGATGTCTGCAATGGCATTTGCAGTTAATGTAGACATGTGAACGTTGGAAGACATTGGAAGTGGTTGGCCTACAAGCAAAGTGATAGTACAAAATTTAGGAATTCAAGAAATGTAAAAGTAATAATTAAGAAATGCAAATTGGGAAGTACGACCTTTCGTATGAGTGAAATTGAAATATTGTATTCATTGTATGCCATGAGTTCAGATTTGAAGTGTTTGTGGTAGTCTTTTGTTTGGTATTATGGTGGCATAAATATCAAGCAAACAAAGATGTAATTTACAATCGTATGGTTGAGTTGAAAGTTACTTCAAATGCACTACATTAAATTGCTCACATTTTTAACTTAAGAATTTTAAAACAACTTTGTAGATGCCCAAATTATAGGTTTATGGGAATCATCACATGGTGTAACTATACACATTTTCCACATCACATCACAGTTGACTCACGTACAACTACCCATACCAATAATGAACCCCTATTTGGAAGGCTGTCAAACATACACTCTAATTCCTCAACATCGAAGACAAACAATTAAACATTGAAAGCATTTTCGGACAATAGAGTAAGCTATTGTTCGGATTTCCTAGATCCAGTCAAACACAGTTTCATGACTTGCATATATCCAATCAATTGAACCCATCTCTTTCCATGACATTGAAATATTCAAAGCACAGATCATTTACTCTAAATTTCACAACCATATTCCAAAGTCAAGACATTTAAATGAATAACATCATCGAATTAAACTTAAACCATTCAATAACCCCACATCTCACAATCATACATTGCAAATAAATTGCTTGATTAACAAAACATTTCAATTAAATAAAAAGTCCCTCCTTTCTCTAAGTTTCGCCATTATATTCTATAATTAAAACATCTTAACAAATAGCACTTAGATCAACAAGTCAGTCTTCAATTTCAACTCGATATTAAATAATTCAACTAAGTCTTATCTCTACTTGAACACAATATATTCCAATCAATTATACTAAATAGTATATACATAAGTCCTCTTGCCGACATTAAAGAATTTAAACCAATAATACAACTCTACTTGATCAATCTATAATTAATCAAAGTCAAATTATCAACAAACCAACATTTGACAAATAAAGTTCCTTGATTTAAATAAATCATTCGCTAATCCTAAGCTCTTCAATTATGTTCCATAATTAATGATTAGAACCACCTGATTGAACTAAGTCATTCATTATCTCTAAGTTTCTCAATTGTCTTCCATACTTAGATCGTTTTGATAAATAGACATCTAGATTAAATAAATTAATCTTTATTTCTAATTCGCATCAATAATTTAACTAAATTTTAATTAAATTACTTAATCTATATTACAACATGGATAAACTAAATAAATTAATCGAATTCATTATTCTAAATAATACAAATGATCAACATCAACTTTCATTTCTTCAATACCAATGCGATAATCATTTTAGAGTAAGTTCTATTTTCAATATTCAAATATCATCTAAAGTGTACCCCTAAAAGATCATTTAGGATTCCAAGACTTCCCATTCAAAACATAATTTAAAACCCCATTAATTAAAATATATCTAATAATTTATATATTTCAATTAATCATGTTTAATTCCTTATTATTTTACATAAACAAAATATGTCTTTAATATACATTTAAATAATAGCTTAAAATCACTCCTTTTGAAATTTACGGCTATTTATTAAAATACCAGTTTCCTTCTTTTATAATAATCACGTAATCATTTAAATTTCAATTTACTATTTAACATTATTATAATATGCCAAATAAAATATATTTTATTTGCATATAACTAAATTATTTACAATTTAAATTTAAACTCCCATTTTAAAAATTATGTATAACATATTATTTAAACCGAAAACACATTATATATATAATTATCAATATATATATAATTCAAAATTAATAAATATAATATATATATATATATATATTATAATAAATATATAATATACATATAATTTAAAATTAATATATATATATATATATATTATATACAAATTATAATAAATATATATATTATAAAAAGAAAGTAATTAAAACTAAATTTTTTAATAAATTTAAATTTATTTCAAAATAACAAAAGGCCATAGGCTGGCTAATAACAGGGGCCTGATATGACTCTCTGCTGAGAGCTCACCGAGGACCTTGCTGTTGCTCCCCAGTGTATGGATGAGCGTGAGCAACCTAAAACAAAATTGCATAATTTTGGTTTAAAGAAATCCTTGGGAAAACTTATCAAAACTCTTTTCTGCAGTAAAATCAGAGCAGATTTTACTGACCATTTTGCGTAACGATCTTCACAGAAAAAAAAATCGGTCCCTTGGATTTTATAGCTACCAAAAGAAATATATCATTCCGACCCCAATCTGGGCCCAATTACTGGAAAAAAGGGAATGCCAGAGGAGAAGATTTAAATCCATCTTATAGAAAGGAATTTTGGGTTTTTCCCCAATTCGACCAAGAAATTAAAACTCTTCATTTGAACCCCTCTAAGTTTTGTGTTGCTAGTTTTAAATGAATTTTTCATGGTTTTATTGGATTTCCAAACAACATATCAAAGATTTCTTAATAGCATGAAGAGGGTTTAATCTAATTTTTTCAAAATGAACAAAGCAATACAAAGGAACCTGATTTTTCTCCAAAGCTTCAAGATTCCATGGAGCTTTCAAATCCTCTTCAAAATCCAGCTCAAGCATACCTTCCTCTTCTTCACAAATCCAAGCAAATTTCTCCCAAAGTCTGATTAAACTATGGATCATTTAACCAAGAATGGTTTTCCAAATGAATTAAAAACCCTCAAGAAGGTCCCACTACCAAATCTCATTTAAAAACATAGAATCTCCTTTAGTTTTAATTTAAATCTTTGGCTGATTTTTCCAAATTCAACTTTATGCATTTTCCAAATTTCTCATAAAACATAAGCATTTCAAAATTACCAATAAATAATTTCCTCAACAATATTTTTCAAAAGTGGAATTAAAACATATTGTCATTTAATTATTTATTTTAATTTAATCGTAACTATTCAGACAACATTTTAATTAAATCCTAAATATCCAATATAACTTTCATTTTCAATTTCATTTGAAATTAGATATACAATAACGCCAAAATCACTATTTCGTTTAATATATCACTATTAATCTAATTAATTAATAAACTAAATCTAGTTTATTAATTAATCAAATCAATCAATAACCCAATAATTATTTTATTAATTTCATCAAATAAATCAATAAAATAATCACATTCAACATTGCAATTAAACACATTTAATCATTAATTAAACTACACAAGTCATTTAATAAACTTTAAACTTGAAATTAAATAAACACTCAAGGGGAAATTGACCAAGTTAAAACGACTAACCCCGACAACAACCTGACAACACGTTATGACTAGGGTGACGACTTGGCTCGAAGAACTATAGCTCATATCCTCCCCAATCAATTCGATTTGTGCGATGGATGCGACAAACCTATGAAGCGGTGGGTGATCATGTACTGCCCAACGCAACAAAGAGCGTAGCCAGAGGCATTTCTCGCCGCTATGTCTTTCGATTAACATCATTGAAGAGGGAATCTCCGAGGTGCCGGGTGCTTTCGCTAAGCGGTGATACAATTAGGTCGCTGGCCTCAATTATCGGCTTCTTCGTCGCATCTATTAACATCAGGATCTGATCGATGGCATATTAAAACGTCGTTGTCCGGATATCTTTCAGTTTGCTCCAAATCATGTCATAAAGATAACATCAGAATAAGATCACATCACATCAACATATAACTTCACATCGTTTAACAATCACGATCGCAAGTAATTAAGTTCCAAAGTCAAAGCATGTTCAGACACAATCATCACATCATAAGATAACATGCGCATCACTAAACAGTTCATGATTAAATAATCACTAAGTTCACAGTCACATCATAAGCATAATCAAACATTACCAAGAAAATACTGCCGATCCAAATATCCAAAACGGAGGGGTGTTACAAGTTTGTACATGATCTCATTGCTGATTGGCGGGAAGATAATAAGCTCCCTTTTGGGATGACATGCACTACTTCAAAAAGATTACAATATGTTTAAGTTCAAGTTCAAAAAGTGGAATAGATCCCATTTTGGTAGATAATAAGCTCAAGGAACTCAACTATCTTCCTTTTAGGATATCAATCTTCAAGTAGTCCATCATTTCTCTTCCCTCTTTTAGGAAAGCTTCCCTTTGGCTCTCCAAATTTCATTGTCAACTACTTTTTAATTATTGATATGCATAACAATGCTCGCTTGTTTCTTTCCACATTAAAATATAATTATTTTTTTACCTCAAAGACATGCCATGATGCAAGGGTCCATCATGGTAGTCAAGTGGCAAGGCGTAATGCCATAATGACATCTACTTGTCCTATTTATTTTTCTCAACATAGTTACAATTTTCAAGGGGCCACTAGGTAGTTTGTTGGCATTGCAATATATTTTTCTTGGCATACTAACAATTCAATATTACACTTGACAGATCAACAATCAAGATTATTTTCATCGTCTTTCAACATCTATTACCGCTTCTTATCAGTTAATCCAATAATTTCACCTGCCCTTTCTTATAGAGGGAACACCTTCAGCATAAAAATAAAACAAAAATAATATTTTTACAAACCTAAGTTTGAGGTAAAGTTACTCCCACTAAAAAAATTTATACAACTAAAACTCCCAAATAGAAAAACGTTTGAAATTTTGATAACATACAAGACTATGGATAAAAGAAATATTGTTGATTGTCATTAGAAAAATGTTTAGATCATAAAATACGAATGCATTCAATCCCTCAACAACATCAAACATAGAACAGTCCAGCTATAGCATGCATGCTACTACAACACCTAAAAGGAAAATATAGAATTACCTTCTTTCTCTTCGGAGGAAATCATAGTTGTCTCCTTCCTCATATCAAGGACCTGCACGCCATAAAAAACTAAAAGATTAATACAAGAATCCCATGATCAGTCTAACAATGCTAATCATGATATCATAGGGCTTATCCATTGAAGACTCATCATAGTGATTTTGTGACATAGCCTTCAGCGACAAAATCATTATAAAATAGAAGACCGATCTCAACATTTTATATGTAGGATAGATCTATTGAACTCTCTAACATCCTCATTTTCTCATTTGAAGCTGCAGAATAAAGTACAGAAGAAGTTCGGAGATGGTTGCTTCAATCAAACTTTCCACTGTTTCATTTTGTTCCTTGCAGCCTTGTTCTAGTATCAGAGTTTCCTTCAAAGGAATTTGAAAGTTTTAGCTTTGGATGTTGCCCAGCCATTTGATGAACACAGACTCCAGTTAGATAAGCATAACAATCAAGTTACTAATTCTGTACTAATTTGACACCAATCTGAATAAAATTTTCTCCATCCGTTCTCTTTTTTTTCTGGGTACTTGTGTTTTGCATGTCATCAGCTCTTTAATTTTAATCTAGATCAGAAATTCAGATTAGGGAGCAATTTTGATCACTCCTGAACATCAAACCCAAGTTACTTCTTTTAATAAGAACTTACAATGTTTTCTACCATTACATTTTTTGTTAATTTTGTTTAAAAGAAAAAAATTAATTATTGTAAATTAATATATTTTGTAAATCCCTAGTGGGAAAGCATAATGCTTTCATACAATTTTTAACTTTTTACCTATTGCACATATTCAGCTCTTTTAATCAGTCTTTCCAAGAAGGTAAAGTATGTTATCTTAAAATTTGGATGTGGTTACTAAGATACAACTATGTGAACTTGTGTAGTCTTCAATCACTAATCTAGGCACCATTCCACTGTTTATGAGAATAGACATCCCAACTTCTAAATTCATTGATGTTTTGAGATGTCTAAATCTGAACTTAAACATGTCGTTGATATGTCTTTTGCACCTGGCACATATTTGAGGTAGGAAAATTTTAGAACTTCAAAATATTTCAATGCACACGCTCTCCAGGTTTTTCAGGTTTCTATATTTAAATTGCTTGTAGCATTCTTGTGTATGCTATCATATTGGGATATGATTTAGTTCTGAATCGGTCTCTTTCATAAGAAGTGGTTGTGATTATTGAACTTATGTGCAAATAGTTGGGTATTGATCAATGTAGCAATGCTCATATACTTTTGTTTCAGTTGTCCTTCATTTTATTGTTCTGAAGCAGTATGCCATATTGTTACTTATTCATAAACTTTTTAACTCAATAGGTTTAAATAGTTAGTTGTGAAAAAAGAATAACTTATCTCGATGAATGGTCAAAAGAGGTCTTGAAAAGTATTGCTAGACCAATGTAGCAATATAAGGAGGAGTAAAGCAATCTGTTGCGAGCAATGTAAACATTCTTTTCCCAAGAGGGAATAAGATACAAATGTAAAAATATATGAAAATCTAGAAATGTGACATGGCTTTTGAGATTGTGCTAGTGAGGCTACCAATCAATAGTAATACTAATTAGGATACACAAGTTCAAAGCTCCGCTCTGGAGAAATTCTCCAGCAGAGAACACTCTAGTTGCTTATTTGCAAAATGATTCTGGTAGGAATTTTAAGTTGTAACTCTTGATCTTCCACTATTTGGCTACAAGTAATAATTTCTAAGTTGTTGCTTGTAAGGAGCTAATTATTGTATAGCTCATAATGAGCTAATATGTATTTGTGTCAGTTGACTCGAATGGTCATTACACCTAATTACAGATCTGGTGATTACATATAATTGGAGAAATAACTACTTAAGCTTTGCAAATGATGAAATCTCAAAAATCTCATCTCTTCACACCCAGAAAGAGGCTATACACTACCTAGTTGGACGTTAGCTCTAATTGGGGAGAAATCCCTATCCTCTGTTTGCCTTGCAGTTATTTACTTATTTTGTGTGTTTTTGGATATGCTATAATTACGTGAAATCCTAAACTGTTTATTCAGAGGCTATGTAATTTATTTTAAGTTTATTTTTTCAAATGCTGACTGGTGGTCCTGCACACTTGCTGAGTCCAAGCTTGGGATTTGCGAGGTCAGCAATTCTAATACACAAACTTCCTGAGAGTGCCTTAGTCTCATATTTGTTTTTTGGCCAAGTCCTTGGTGAGTCCCAACACTATAGTTCTTTCCTTAGATTGATTTCAGAATATGAAGAAATGTTTGGAGCCTTTATTACCGTAGGGTTCCAGTTTTCCTAGCTCGAAAACTCTAGTCTTCAGTACTGTAAAGTTCTTGTCTTTTTATGACAGCCTTTAATAATTTGAAAACTTGGGATAAAGTTTAAAGTGAAGTCAAACATTAAAAATGTCTTTTTGAAGTTTAGTTTTATTCTACTTGAGAAAGAGCACTTAATTCTTTCTTTCCTTTTTCTTTATTCTTATCTTGTTTCAAACTCTCCAAAAACTACAAACAACAATTTAGCTTTAGACTATACTGTACTTCCTTCACACTAGTTTTTACTCTCATTCTAGGAAATGTTAAGCTGTCACCAAAACAGGAAATTGTGGAACTGTATCCAGTGGGAGTTCCACAAGCACCTCAAATCTCGATAAGGAGCAACCTAAATTCTTGTTTCATGTGATATTTCCAATAATAAATTATTGTGTTTTCTGATTTTTTGTTTTCTACTTTGTTTATGATCAAACAAATAATTGAAACTAACTGAAATAATATATATCTGCTGTTATGAACTCTACTGATAAGGGAAATGAGTTGAATTGAAACAATATATAACTGCTGGTAAAGAAGAGTGGAAAATAAATGTGTTGCAATGTATCCAATATAAACTCAGACCTGACAAGTTCAGTATAATGTCTTTTTCCTTGGTGATAAAAATGAAAACCTGGAAACTACATTGTCTTCTACATATTAAGAGGGCCTAGGTTTGTCTCTCCACTACTATTTGCCAGTTGGCATAAGGGAATTGAGCTAAATTTGAACCAGTAGCGTTCCAAATTAATTTCTTTTTCTTGTTTTTCCAAAAGGCATACTGAATAGATGGTTGCTAATATACCTGTTTAAGTGTATAAGTGAACTAAACCTATAATGTACCTAGGTTAAACATAGAAGATGATAAAATGATCAAAATAAGCACACCATTTAGGTTCTAAAGCATAGAAATTGGTAATATGTGTTATGGATGCTCTCAGCAAATATCAGATCGAGGTTAAGATAGATCTCTCCTAGTGTAAGAAATATCGAGCAAATTATATATCTGCTTCTGATTGTTGTTTTACATTTTTCCATATGTTATTTGGTCTATTGTTTCCTAAAACATTTGCAGATTGTTATTTAATAGTTGCTTTGTTATTTGCATATTGAAACAATGTTGGCAGTATGGTGAGAGGAGAATAGGAAAGGAGAAATTTCACAGTACAAAGTTAGAGGAGAAGTATTGAGAATTGGAAGGAATGGAGCTCTCATTAAGGTCAGTGTGCTTTGATTAAGATCTCAATGTCTAGAGTTATACTTTTGTACTTTTACCTTCCTCATAAAGAGATTTGAGATTAGACAACAAGATATTTAACTAATTATGTATCTTATGTTAGGTACA
>VDFB02041310.1:0-23873 GCA_007258455.2 Sequoia sempervirens
GTTTTCATCATGGTATTTATCCAAGGCACTTGTTTGCAAAGTTTTCACCATTGGATGGATTATTTCTCTTTATTATTATTATTTTTTTGATTTTTTTTTTACTTTTTTGGATTTTGGTGGATTTTTTTTTCTTTTTTGGATGTCATGCAGAAGGAGATGGGTAAGGATAAGGAAGTGGATAAGCAGATTTAGAAGACATGTGATAAGGATCAAGGTGTTAAGAGCCCATGTTTGAAGTGACTGTTGGATGTTGGTACAACCCTTATGAGGGATAAATGGATTATGCAAGCGGATGAATTAGAGAGTTTGAGGGGAATACATGGGATAATGGATGGGATGCTGCAAAGGGGTATGGATGGAATGATGGGGTGGATATGTGATGGGGAGATGGTTCCGGGACCAACATTGGCACATGTGGTGGTGGTGGATGTGGAAGATAATAAGATTAAGGGATGGAGAATGTGGGGATAATGGAGGAGATGGAATGGTGAATTTCGGGACATAAGGACCCAAAACAGACTTAGGAGATGAAAGGGGTGTATGATTAGCTTTTGGATTAGTGACTTTGGATGTTTTTACATATTTTTCATGTGATGGCATTGCATCTTTTTTCTTTGGGATCCACATAGTTTTGATTTTTGCTTTGGTGGGCCTTTGCGGCCTATAGATTTGATTTGGATTTTGGATTTGGTTTTGCTTTGCTTTAACATGTCTTTTAGAAGGGACATGGGAAGCTTTTGATTCATGTGGATGTTTAGATTGATGCATTTTTTCTTTAACAACCAAAGTGCTTTTAGTAACAATGGGATGGGTGTGAGGAAATGGATGATGTGGAGTGATGGGGGTAGAAGTATGGGGATTATGTGTAGATGGAGGATGTTTAGGTAAGTGCCTTTGTTGATCCTAACTATGGGGTATGTGAGAGGGATGTTTATGATAGATGAGATGGATAGGGGATGAATGGATGAAGGGATGGATAGGATGAGATGGAGGAGGTGATTTTGGGATATAGGGGCCCAAAATAGACGTAGGACCTGGAGGAAACAAGGGCATGGTAGATGGAGGATTGGAGATGGTAGATGGAGGGATGTAAGGACCCAAAATGGATGGAGTAGATGAAGGAGGAAGATGGACGGTTGTTTTGAGGTGATACGATAGAGGAGGGATGGCCACATATGATTTGGTGGGGTGATGGGAAGAGCCAATATTTCTTTCAGAAAAGGCTCGTTGAGGACATCTAGAGGTTGTACCAACATTTTTGGATTGCGAGTCATGAGTAGTACATCCAAGACCTTGCGGATACAAATGTTCTTTAGCTTGGATGGGCTCTATAATACCTTGCTCATGAAAGCCTAAACCTTTTCCTTGATAGTTCATTCTCTTGAGAATTTGATCTAGGACAGGATTTTTGTTATTCTGGAAGAATGATGTGAGTTCATTATTAGGTGGAAGAGGAGGGTTGGTGTATATGCTTTGTTTTTCTTCTGCGAGGAGACCACCGTGGAGGAATGTGAGAGGACCAAGGGGATATGCAAGCAGTGTGGGGATAGCATTTTTTAGATGATGGGGATCATGAGAAGAGGAGATGATGGGATAGCAACATTAGGAGGGAGTAGGGGCCATGATAGGATCTGGTTGTGGTAGTAGGCTCATGCGATGGAGATGGAGATGGAGTAGTGGAAGCTTGAATGACAAGGGGATCATGGGATGGAATGGACAGGGGACTGTGATCTTGAGGTGGACTAGATGGGATGGTAGGATCTTGATTTGGAGAAGGGGATATGCTGGCATGATTTGGATTAGACTCTTGTTGTGACTCATCATGTGCGGGAGGCATGGTAACAGAGTCTTGTTGGGACTCTTCAAGCAAGGAAGATGGAGGGATGGAAGATTCATGAGGTTCGTTGGAATGGGTTTTGGTGCTACTGGGAGTGGGAGGAGTGGATTGGATTTGGGTGGATCTAGGAGTAGAGGGAGTGGATTGGGATTGGGCGTCTTCAATGGATTCGGTGGTTCTTGGAGTAGGAGATGGGGGTTCAATGGATTTAGTGGGTTCAATGGTTTCAATGGTTTGAGTAGTACTAGGGGTGGTAACATCAATAATAGGTGTGGTATGGAGAAGGGTCTCATCACTAGTGACTGTGGATGATGGATCTAGATGGCATGGTTTCATGACTTCAAGATGTGGAGTTGGGGATGGCTTCTTTGTCATGAGTCCTTGGAGAACTTCTGAAATGAGAGACTTGCATATGGTTGGCTTGGCTAGGGTGGTAGAAATGGATGAGGGATTATGGATTGGTGGACTAGGGTTAGATGGAGGAATGGGACAGACAGGACTATGGTAGATGGGGGATTAGGATTGGATGGAGGACTAGGAGTAGATGGAGGGACTGGATGGGATGGATGAATAGGATTAGGTGGGACTAGGTAGTGTATGAATGGGATGGGATGGAGGGTTAAGGTAGGGGGATATTGGGTGGTGAATTAAGATAGGGGGGGCGTGGAATGTGGACCGAACAAAGAGACTCCTCAGTATAAAATGAGACAAAGGATGTAAAGGGTCCCTCTCAAGTAATAGAGATAATCGTTCGAGATAAAGAGAACATAGATGTCGGTCGATAAAGAGAGTGTAGATATAGGATAAATACTCGAAAAAAATTAGAAAAAGATCGAGATAAAGGACAAGGATAGAAATTATGGCAGAGTATTGGGATGGAAGATGAGGATAAGAGGATGTAGATTTTGTGTAAGGGGATGATGTAGATGAAGGAGATGACAAATATGGGGATGAAGAAGATATTGGATATCCATTGGCAAAGGTGGCATAAGGAGCATGATTAGGCATGGATGAAGACATAGCGGGATAATTGGAAGGGGTGATTAGATTGTGGAAAGTGGATGGAGAAAGCTTACTAGTGATGATAGCATCAAAGGGATCTATGTCATATTCTTTTTGATCGACAAGACTTTCGTTATCATCGTCCATGTAATTAGGGTTTCCCTTGACTACTATTGATGGAGGATGAGGATTCATGATGGTGAAAGGATAAAGAGGATGGATAAAATATTTTGAATGGGAACGGATTAAAGCTCAAATCAGGATTTTGGTCAAGCTCAGATCAGGATTGGACAAAAGCTCAGATTAGGATGATTGGATGGGATTACTTTTGATTTTTATGGGATTCGGTAAATGGATGATTGGATTGGGTAGATGATTTGATGAATTTGATTAAAGTACTAGATCAGTTTGATGCGATAGGATCAAATGATTAGATGATGTTGATTGGATAATTGTGATTGGATGAACTTGATCGGATTGGTGTGCTTAGATTGATTAGATGATCAGAGGAATGGATTGGTTTGATTAGATAGGAAGAAACAAAAGGTACCACTAGATAGAGCTCAAAAAATTAAGCAATTTTAGTTTTTGAACGAAGTTGATTCGACGTACGGTTTGTAAATGACGCACTCCGTGAAGTTAAAAGGGCGGTGAGTCAACATTCTCGCAAGAATCAGTGGATCGAGACAAATTTCTCGCGTTGGAAATTAGGGCGAGACAGAAAATTAGGGCATAGACAGCTGTACGCTGGATGAAAATTAGGTGCGCTATCAAGCCAAGTAGGGCTACCACGCTTCACAGAGGGACAAAGCTTGGTTTTTGATGGCAAAGGCTATGGCAAGGACACAAAATGATAAAACAAGTCCAAAGTATCAAAAATTTGACAGATTTTTCACGAGATAACACCTCAAGCAAGCATAATCCTATGATTAATATTACGGGTATGGCAAGGCAAAGTCTTAGTCTAGGATGCACAAGGCTTCTAGGGAGTCCTCGATATACTCTCCGTACGTGAGGCACAACCGTAAACACCAGTCCGTCACAAGCGTGAGTCGGGAACCCCAGCGAGATATTGAAAGGCTCGGACCAACTCTTCACGCCTATCTAGGTATCACCCTAGCTTCGACGCTCCGCCAATTACGACGCAACTGGATTGGGGTACAACTTTCATTCTCCCCCCTTTATATACCCCGCCGGTACACGTGGTTGGAATCGTCCCTTGGGGTGATGAAATCCCCAAGCAGGTCCCACTAAAAAGAAGACACTAACTATTTCCAACTACTCCCCAGGCTCACACGAAGTGCAAGGGGAAAGTGAAAACAAATCAATGCCCCCTTGGGTAACACAAAAGTAAACAACCACAACAAACAATGAGGTTTAATCCCCCTAATTAGACTATGTTTGAAAATAGCAAAGATAATTTTTGAAAGTCTGATTATGTAGATGACCCTGCAAACAAATGTTAGTTGTCCTCTTTTTCGTCTTTGGTCAAATTTTGCCACAATATGCTGCAAAACGTTAGCGAAAAATAGCAATATTCTTGCCAGAACAACGTTAGAGAGTTATCACGTGAAAATAGCAAAAAACTAGAGCAAAAACGAAGCCAAAACGCCTATTTTACCTTCCAAACTGTGCTGTTTTGGGCCACCGCTTCTATGTAGGGCCACCGCGATTGGCACCTACCATTTTTCCAGATAGGGCGCCATCAAGATTGCGAGGGGCTTACCGCGATTTCAGGGCGCCACTTCACCTTTCCTCGCGGGCCACTATCAAGCCACGGGCCACCGCCTTTCTATCGCGCATGCCACCGGCCAAGGGTGCTACCTTCCGCGGAGCTTTCCCCGAAAATTCTTATCCGGCGACATTAAATGCAAGACCCATGTGTGGGTCCCACCGGGCGTGCCAGAAATGTATACCTTGATATTTCTACTGCTCTAAATGTGTAAAATAACTAAGAAATGGAAATAACAAAATACCAAGGACACCTCAAGATTAGCCAAAAGAGTGATACAACGAAAAAGAATGTAAACAAAATGAAACACAAACAATTTTACCTCCCTTGGTGTTGATACCTCTTTGATTGGCCCTTGCTTGGATTGGTTGTGTGCTCCTTAGATGATTGCTTGAATGTCTAAATGCAAGATTGGAGGTGCAAATGATTAAAAAGATAGCTAGATGATGGTAAATGATTGAGGATTCAAATTGACAGCATGTAGTTATGAGAATGCAAAGTGTTTGGGAAAGCAAATGGGCAGCATGTAGTTGCTTAAATCAAAAGTGTTCTAAAAATGCCCTTGAGGAGGGGGTATTTATAGAGGATCTTGAATTCTCTAGAGAATTCAATGGTCAAGATTGATCCAACAAGGTCAAGATGAAGGGCTATGGTGGGTTGAGAACCCACAAGCCCTCACATCTTGACATGTGGAGGGTGAAGTGGACAAGAGGATATGAGGTGTAAATGAGGTTTCAAGAAGGTACATGAGGTGGAAAAAGGACATGCACCTTGGGGAGTGAGGAGATTTCCACAAAAAGGGATTTCTTGTCCCCAAGTGGGAGTGAAAGGGACATTTGAGAAATTTTGGAATTCCTCAAAAATCTACATGAGAAAAGGAAAGGTGGTTGGAGAAATAAGTGTGAATTAAAAATTCACATTCTTAGGAAAGTCTAAAAGATAAAAGATGGGCTCCAAAAAGGTGGGACTTGGTCACATGTGGAGATTGTGACAAGTCCAAGGTTCTAGAAACCTTGGAAGGATGGAATGTGAATTAAAAATTCACATATAAAAGAGGGGAATCTAGGAAGAATAAAAAGGAATTAAAAATTCCTTGGAGAATGATTAGGCTTAATTAACTGCATCAGAAGATAAATAAGGATTAGAAGCCAACTTGGGCAAAAGTTGGAGGATGACACATCCTAATCATGATTAGGCATGTGCACATCCCTAATGAAGAAAATTAGGAGATGGATGAAAATTAGATGAAAATGACATGTGAGGAATTAAATAAATTTAATATTTATTTAATTCATTTGATGAAAAGGGGATTAAGGAGGGTAAGGTATTTAATTATTAATTAAATACCTTAGGGATTTGGTAGTATTAAGGATATTAATTAAATAATAGTACTATTACTTAATTAACATGGATAGGAGGATGTTTAGACGAAAAGTGATAAATTTGGATAAATTAAGTGTCCAAATTTGGATGTCTACAGATATATCTAATAATGTGTCATAGTATGAGTTCTTGGTGGAACAACTATTGGTCCTTTTATTTGATGTCCTTGAATCCAAACTCATGTGTTAACTTGTTGGTATTGGTTCTCCATGGTACATATACTTTTACAATTACTTGCATGACCAAATTATCTCTCCTGACTTGTCCACTAATCAACACAAGACCTTTATCCGAAAAGCATCCAAATATGTCATCATCGATGATACCATTTTTTGTCATAGCTTTGACAACACCCTCCTAATATGTCTTAATTCAAACAAAGCATAAATGAATTTACATGAGGCACATGATGGTATATGTGGAGATCATTCTATTGGTCCTACCCTAGCCAAAAAACTTATGCAAATGGGACTATTGGCCTACTATGGAACATGATGCCTATCACTTTAATAAGAAATATTTCCAATGTTAGATAAATGGAGATCTTGTGCACACACCTACCCAAGAACTTCATCTAGTTACATCATTGTAGCTATTCTCTCAATGGGGACTCAACCTCATGGGAAAAATCCATCCTACCTCTTCTAATGATCATAATTTTATTATCACTACAACTAAGTACTTTACCAAATGGATTGAAGCTATTCCAATGTCCTACATTACTAATATGAAAATATCCTAGTTAATCCTTAATTAAATCATATGATGTTATGGTGTTCCCTAATCCATTGCTACAGATAATGATCATTCCTTTAAAAATCAAGATGTCCATGATATATGCGATAGATTCCAAATTCAGCATCACTTCACCACTCCATACTACCCCTAGGGTAATGCTCAAGTTTAGGCATCTAATAAAACTATCCTTAAAATCCTACAAAATACTGTCGATGATGTTTTTCATGACTGGCACATCCAACTCAATCCCACATTATTGGCCTATCTCACTAGCATCCATACTCCTACAAGAGTTGGTCCATATTCCCTCATCTTTTGCTCTGAATCCATTCTTCCCATTTAGGTTAAGCTACCATCCCTCGAAATATCTATGCAACAACTCATTGATGAGGAAGAATATCATGTATCCTATTTCCACGAGCTAGAGTTACTAGATGAAAAGAGAGAAAATGTATTGATCCATTTATAAGTTTATCAAAATCGTCTTTGTAATACATACAATAAGAGAGTCTGAGTTAGGAATTTTGACATTGGTGACTTGGTCTTAAAAGAGAATCCTAAGAATCAAATGGATCAAGAGAAATTTTAAAAGTTTGATCCTAACTGGTTGGGTCCCTACATGATAACAACATATGGATCTAGTGCTTATCAACTGGATACTCTTGAACGTGAACCACTATCAAAGCCCATCAATAGTGTGTGCCTTCGTAAGTATTGTACCTGTAGAAACTAAAAAAATTCCTAATCAATGTCATATTTGAAACATATTTATTAACATAATTTCCTCCTTAATCCATCCTCTTTTTGCTTAATTGATTTAATTAGCCTAGCTAATTAAATAATTGCATCATTTTCATCTAATTGGCCTAATTAATTTAATTGGGTTAATTCATCTCTTTTATTACTAACACTTCATCTAATTAAATTAAATAAATCAAAATATTTAATTTAATCTCCTAAGTCATCCTATTTAATTGAATAACCCTAAGTTATTTAATTAAATATCATTTCATTCCCTTCCCCTATTTATTAAATCATCTAATTTAATAAATATCTTCTAAGTTTTCTAATTCCCTAATTGCATAAATTAAACCTTGTTTAATAATTAGCAATTAAACTAATTTTCCTCTAATTAAAGGGAATATTCCCATGGAATATTCTTTATCCTTTTTGCATAATTAAAACTTTTTTTTAATTGGTAAAATCCCTTTTTCCTCACCCTAAAGGAATATTCTAAGGAATTTTCCCTTTCCTCCAATCAACTCACTTAGCTTCAAATGCAAGTTAACCCTTTAACCTCTTAATCAAGTTACCTTTGACCTGTGTGAGCAGGTCAAAAGTGTGTTTGTTTGAGGCAAGTGTGAGCCTTTGATTAACTTTCATCATGCATTCTCATCCATTGAGGAGAATCCATGATCCATGCCTCTCATCCCCTTCATCTTGAACCGTTGATTAAGCTTTTTGATCTCAACCATCCATTACCCATTTTCTCTCCTATAAATAGAATACTATTTGGAGACAAATGGATCCATCTTTTATTGCAAACTTATGCTTTTAAATTTACTCACATACTTGCTTATCTTTTAGCTCACTTTTTAGCATGTTTTCATTCATTTTTTAGTTGCATAATAGCTTAGAGCATTCATTAATGGCTTCCATCCATCCATCCTATTTTGTAAATAAATTAGGGTTTTCATCTTTTCACATCATTTTAGATTAAATTAGCTTAGATTAGCTTATATTAGCTTAGCATTAGCTTAGAAATTGCATAATTAGATCATTTATAGCATAAAATAATGGTAACTTAGCTTGCATTATGTTCACTTTTACATAATTTAGGTTTTTATACATCAAACACCATGGTTTCATCGATTCTCTTCCATAGAATCGATTGAAACAAGCTCACTTATCATAGGATTGGGAAAAGGCCATCAGTCCACATCAATGCGACACCAATTCCACAACAAGATAAATTTTGAATGGATTAGAATAGATGTTTTGATATCTTTCGTAATTTAGTATGTTAGGTTTTGATGAAATGTTTAGTTTTAATCTTGTTGAGATTCAAGTACTGGTGGCTTTGTTATTCTTTGATTCTTCATGGATCAAGTGTAATTCAGCCCATACCAATATCCTTGAATCAACATTCTAGTACTAGGAGGGAAAACCGATCATTTAGTTGTTTTTTAGCTCAAAATCCATGCTCATGTTGTTTTGTAGGTTGCAATGACACTCAAATCACAAAAAATGATTTTATTTGAATAACGTCACCATAGAGAGACACCCAAGCAATTTGATACAATGACACATATGGGTATGTGCAGGATCATCATGGAAAAAATAGGCCCTTAAGTGGCAAAAAAAAAGAATAATTAGAGTTAGGTAACTTGATGTAAAAATTTGAATAAGTTATCTATATTATTTCAAAAATATGTAAGAATAGAATCTATAGCAAATTGAATGTAGTTTCTAAACTACTAGGTTTGTTTACAAAAAAATCTATATGGTGAAAATTTGAAATTTCAATGCAGTGGTACTTAAATTTTAGGAAAAAATAAGTAGGTGTCTGTCTAACCACCCTAACCATAATAAAATGATAATATTTTTTTATAAGATTTTAGATATAAGTAAATGACTCATACCCCTATGTGATGCATATTTTTTTGTATTATTTTTCCAAGTAAATAATAATTATGAATTTTTATTACAACTTATTAAAAAATATAAAACCGTGATGTCCTGAATTAATTCCTAATCCTCATCAAAACTTCATGAAATTCATTTTTCTCTTTTTAATCCTATAGTATGTGTAGCATAGAATGACATTACGTTTTGGATTCAAAAAATGTGATACCGCTTGAAAAGCTATAGATTTTTCTCAATCAACCTATCAATTAGGATTCTCGAATTTTAATTTGAATAAAAATGAATAATAATTATGTATTAAATTCAAAGTAAAGCATAATTTATCTCAAGGAAAGTCGGTGAATCTCCTTTAAAAACACTTTTGTTTCCCATCAATTTTGGGTAAAAATAGTCACCACATACCCATCATATTGCCACTTTTGGCTCCATCATGATCCCTCGCATATTACCCATATTTAATTATTGTTGACACCAATTTAAATATAGCTTACACATATTTAAATTTAAAATATCATGAATGAAAAACAACCATACACTCAAATTCACTAGACCAATGCTTAAATTTAAAACAAGGACATTCGCTAACAATGACCCCATCCAAACAACAAACGTAATCATACTCTACTCTGTCTTTACATGTGTATTTACACCCATTTTCACTAAGAGCAATCCAAATCTCAAATTGTGACATCATCAGGAAGCTTCTATGCTCAACTGTGGTAAGAAACTTTATATTTGTTTTGACATGTGACTTAATTCTATTTTCACATCCCATCAATGATGGTGGATGCTTGATTGTATTTTCATTGTTAGTCTAATAGGGTTTGTTAGGTTTAAAGGCATGGAGCAAAATTGAAGAAATTATCTCTATCTAGATAATGACTCAATTAGTTTTCAATTAGGTTTAAAATGAACATTCAAAGTTGGATAAAATTGAACCCGCACATCACATCTTTCAATTGGGCCTAAAATTGAACAAGGAAAACTCATCTTTCAATTGGTGCTTAAAATTAACTCATCATTGCTTTGAAGGATAAAATTAGCAACTATTTGTTTTGTTTTGTGGATTTCAAATTTTCTATTGAATGTATATGCAATTCTCTCGCGTCATTTGACAATCTTGAGAAATAGAAACATTCTCTAACACTTTGTAAAGTTACCCCCATCTTTCAATTTGGGTTTAAAATTGAAAAACCATGCTAGTGTGAGAAAAGGAATAGCGCGTGTTCTCTCTTTGGACATGCAAGCAAAGATGATTGAACTACGGATGTACTTACTCATTGTTGTTCACCTTTAAAGGGCTTTCCTTGGTGGGAAAAAGTACTCAACCCAAGGGAATGACCCAAGCGGTAATGAGCATAAGCCAAGCTCTTCCAAACTGCTATATAAATTTGTGGTTTCGATAAAAATCATAATCAATGGGAAGCGACACATGATAGCTCTCCCCCAGTATCTTTATAATGCATAAATCCCTTGTTCTAAGGGTTGAGAGACCTCTCACAAGGATTTTAGCATTGCACCCCCTAAAGTAGATGCCCTTATTACAAACCTTTTTGTAGTAACCAAAATCCCTAATATTTGTTTATGTTAGGAGGTCAGACCTTTGAAGCCATCCCACATATTTACAGTTATTAGTAGAGATGAAAAGTTTTTCATGGGAGATTCATGAGAACTTGAAGCTTGGATGACCTATAGAAGTGAGTTTCGTGGAGGGGAGCCAATGTGGTCAAGCTTCTAATCATCCACTCTGAATAAGTGTTGTTGGAGAAATCCAAGTTGGAATACAAAAAATATAGCCATTTCTATCCTAGGGTTGTAATTCTTGTGAGTCAGTTTAACACTTTTCTTGATTTCAAAATGATCCAAAAAAAAACATTCACTATCTAAATTTTTGGCTCAAATATGGAATTCTTGAGTTAGCCTTGATATTAGTGCTTTTCCTAAGGATTTATCCTTAGAAATTTCTAAATATCTTGACATTAATCTCAAACCCATATTTACCAAAGACAACATAGGCAATTATGGCTTTAATTTCATGATTTTCACGAAATGGACATTGTGAAAGTTATGATTTTTTTGACATAAACATCTATTTTAGAAACATAATAAAAAATAAGTGTTTGTGGTAAAATCAATTCACTTAAGCAACGATAAATTGACAAATGAACCCCACATGACTATTTAGAGACCAATTACTCCTGTTGAACAACTTGATCATCTAGGTGCTATAATTCAGCCAAACTTTGAACTCATAAATGGTGAACAAACAAATCTCATTAGTAGTCTTAGAACCTTCACTTTTAAAAACAAGGAAACAAACACATAGTGGAGAAACATAACAACCATTCCAGACAAAGAAGAGGAACATTTTGATATTGATGTTGGAAGGCCCTTATTACCACCACCCACTTGGAAATAAATATCTCCCTTTCTTCCATAAACTTAAAATTGTTTTCACATGATTTCACAGAAAATCAGGATTCTTAAGCCAAAGTCTCCAGGTTCTCATTTTAGACTTAGCAATCTCACTCCAAAAGCTCTTCAGAAACACCTTTGAGTAGTTCACAAAAACATAAAAAAAATGTCTATAATTGTTTGCATTTTGGATTCAAAATCCTAATCTTTTTCATCATACCCAAATCCTATAGATGATTCATTAAATAGTTAAAATTCATAAGGGAAAGTGTCCAGAACTCCATTTCAGATGTAGGAATCATCAAACAAAGTATAATCAAAAGTGGGAATCCATATTTTACAACTCTTACACTTTGTTGAGAAACTTTTATGCTCAAGATAGGAGAACTGAAATAGGTTTGAACATTCCCATCTGTCCTCTCATTTTCTAGTATTTGAACATTTTAGAGGTCTGGCATCATTCTCACTACCTTGATATTGTCAGAAAAAAGGGTTCACTTTAGGTCAACATTGGGTCCAATATTTCACTCACCCCTTCATCAAAATTCCATCCTTCACCTCATCTATCTTTACAAAATTTCAAAATACACCAACATTTTGGGACTTAGGCATCAAACCAACTTACCACCTTAGCTACTTTGTATGAGAAATGTATCCTTTTCCATGCACTTAGTTGAAATAGATATCATCTTTGAACTAGCTTATCCTAAAGGTCACAAGTCTACCCTAAATATTTCTAAGTCCATTATCATCTTTTATCCCAACATCAAAACATCAAACTTAAGTAAAAAGTGTAGTCCCAAAACACTTGCAAAGATCACTTCCCACATCACCCATCTTGTCATTCCACATTATCATCATTACTCCCAAAAGAATTAGAGTGTCCCTTTTACCTAGGTTTGAGTCAACTAGAGAGTTCAAACATTACAAAACTCAACACAACTCTCCCATAGCTGACACCAAATTTATGGTAAAGATGAGATCACAACACAAGAGAATCATTGAAAAATAAAATGTTACATTTACCTCAAGTGATCCAAATCCTTTAGAATTTGATCCTAGAAGTCAAGTTACACCATCATAACAATCACCATCTCCTTCAGGACCATATGAAATCAAAGATATCATGAATAACCCATTTTAGCTCACTAGAGAACTTTTAGAATGTCAACATTTTGAAAGTGTAGCTCCTATCTCCCTGACATTTGTAGCATGGATTTTAACACAAGGTTTCACAACTCCATCACAAGGGATAAATCAAACATACATACCTAGTATTGCCACCAGCCTTGCTAAATATTTTGGTCATACCTTACCATTCGAAAGAAATACACTTGTGAGTACTCTTGAAACTAATCTCCCACCTCCCACCACCATTTGGACACCTACCTTTGGTTCCCATCCCATTCCCAAAGATCCAAAATAGCTACAAACTCCACTTGAACTTCACTATTCCACCACCACTTCAACATTTTAGGGAAAACCTTCTTCATCCACACCTATGAGTACTACAAGTATTCCTACCATCACACGGAGTAGTACAGACCAAAAATATCAAAGCAACATACAAGGACATGTCAATACCATATCATAGAATCAACCCTCAATGCAAATAGGGACATCTTTATTGAACTCTCTGATAGATTCATCCATTCCATCTACCATTAAAACATCATCCCCTATCAATCCACCTCAAAGAAATCCCTTGGTTGAAAATTTTATCAATCCTGGGAGTACCTTGATCACGAACCGTTTGTTTACATCTTTTGCACTAGGAAACCATCAAAACATAGGACAAGGGAATCTTTTTAATCAATGGACTCAAGGTCCTAGTGTGTCATTTCCATTACAAAATTTAATGACATCATCTTTTCTAACAACTCCCTTTTCTATGCCAAATCAATTAGGGCCTCAAACATACATTCCTCAACCTCATTCTACCATATTGCAAGAAATGTTAAGCCACGGGAATCCTCTACCTTTCACCGACAATCCACTAACCACTCAAAACATCAATGTCCCTATTCCTTCACAAATGTCTCAACAACCACTTGATCCAACCTTGCGAGCACATGCCTTAGCTTTACAACAAGCACAAAAAAATTATCATCAAGTCATACAACAACAACATAAAGCTCAACAAGAACCTTTAGCACAACAACAAAAACAAGCACAAAAAGTAGCCTTAGCAGCTCAACAAGCAGATTTAGCACAACAAAAACAACAAAAAATACAAAAAAAAGCACAACAAGCAACCTTAACAACTCAACAAGTAGCCTTAGCAAAACAACAACATCAAGCTCAAAAATCATCCTTAGCACAAAAAAAACATCAAGCTTAGCAAGAATCCTTAGCACAACAACAACAACAAAATCAAGCGACCATTGCCCAATAAGCTCAACAAGCAGCCCTAGTATCATAACAATCCATGCAACAACAACAAGAACAACAAGCAACTTTATTAGCACAAGAAGCCCAACAAGCCCAACAAAAAGCCCTAGTAGTCTAACAACAACAACAAGCTCAACATCAAGCCTTACTAGTTCAACACTACACCCAACAATAGCAACAAGGTTCCTATTTTTCTCATATGGAAATCATCAATCAAAATGCATCAGGAACATATTCATCACTTTCAAAAAATCTCACATCTTCATACACTTCATATAATTCATCTCTCATCCCACAATATGTTCCTCCACCCAATCCACAAGATGATCTAGCATCACAATTAAAAGAACTCTCACAAGAAATGCAGGACCTTCGCATGGGCAAGACAAAGAAACCTCATATAAAAAACTTTTGTCCTTACCCATTTGATTGAACATAGCAATGATACCATTCCCTCTTGGTTTTGAAATCCCCAAGTTTGAAAAATATAGAGGGAGAGGAAGTCTTGTTGACCATATCAAAGAATTCAACATCATGTACATGTAAGTGGCTTACAATGATTCATATCTAATGCACCTCTTCCTGTGAAGTTTAATAGGTACTTTTATGGATTGGTTCTCTCATTTTCCTCCTAGTATCAAAAATTTTCAAGAAATCATTGACAAATTCATCGATCACTTCTCCTTCAATCTTGACATGGATGTTAGTCTATAAGAGTTGTACACTAAAAAAAAATATAGGATAAATCTTCGCTAATTTATTACAATGATGGAGACAAAGAGCTAGTAAAAGCAAGTGGCCTCTTCCTGATGAAAAACAAGTGGGAATCATTATATCCAACCTTGATCCAAATCTATCATTCCACTTGAAAATGAAATGCATCATATCATATGATGAGCTTGTTCCAAGAGCCATAACATTGAAAGAGCCCTAATCTTGCAAGGAAACACTCAAGCTTACAAAAACAACCATCCTTCAACTAGTTGAAATGAGAAACCTTGTGTATGGGCTAAGAACAAAAACATAACAAATGATGATTTGGTATACACTAAGGTCATATTAAGTTCTCCTAGACCCAACAACAATCAAGTTGCTAACATCCAACTAACTATGCAACAAATGGTACCACCTTAGAACAATCAGATCAATAACACCAACATACAACCAAGGAAAACTAGTAAAAAGAACAACTATCCTAAATGTAAGTACACACAACTATTGGAACCCATCAAGACAATCATGAAGAAACTGGCAGAGTCAAATTTGATAAAACTTCTTGATTTTGAAAACTACCAAGAACCACAAGAGAAGCCATCCTGGTACAACAAGTGTGATCTTTGTGAATTTTATAAAATCAAAGGACATAAAACAACGAACTGCATGAAACTCAAGAATATCATCCAAGACCTCATAAAGAACAACACCATATCTATTGAGGTACCAACTGGAAACTAGGATCTCAAGATATACAATATCCCTATTCCTGATCATAACAAAGAAAACAACAATGAAAAAGCTAAGGATTACACCAATGTACATAATTCCTATTCCAATGTGGTTTCCTCCTATGATAGTGATATCACTATTGTGACCATCAAAGGAGCTAGTACAAAATGTGGAGTCACCACCCAACGTGAAAAAATAATTGTTCAAGGAGTTGTCCCAAATCAATCTAGGAAAAAACCTACTTTACTTGCATCTAATCCTAGCAAGTAAAATCTTGTAGATGAACTCAAATAGACCCCCGCTTAGATATCAATCTTATAACTCTTGAGATTCTCTCTCCTGCACATAGGGAAATATTGGAAAAATCCTTGTCTGAGTCATCCTTTCCTAAGAACATTGATATCGATCAATTTAAAGCTATGGTAGGGCGTATCACCAGGCATCTTCTCACCTTCTCCAAACAAGATTTACCATCACAACCATCTCATAACCATGCTTTACACCTTGAAGTTTCCATTCATATAAACAAGGTCAAAAGAGTCTTAGTAGATGGAGGTGTTGGTCTGGACATTTGTACCCTACACTTGATCAAGCATCTAGGCTATTCAGAAGACACTATTGAGAAGACAAAGAGTACCACCATCAGAGCATTTGATGACCAAGAACATGTATCACAAGGAATCATTGCACTTCCAATCCAAGTGGGACCTCTTATTGCAGAAACCACATGCCAAGTACTTGATCTTGATCTTCCATATAATATACTACTTGGTCGATCTTGGATCCATGCTTTGAAAGGTATAGCCTCAACCTATCATCAATGTGTGAATTTTCCTTTTGAAGGAAGAGAAATCACTATCCATGGATATCCGAAGCCTTTCTACCACTGCAAAATCCTTGAGGCCAAGTTTTATAAGATCCTGCAAATACCCAAAAATGATGAAGGACCTACATCATCAAGCTCATTTGTTGACCCATAATCTCTAGCCTCTACCTCAACATCAAATGTAACTATTGTGAAAAATATGCCCGATGTCAAAGCAGTAATCCAAGATGATGGTTGTGGAAGCTATAAATATTGAAAGACACATTTGTCTTAGGAGAATTACCTATTTCTCCTCAATCTCATGGGAAACCAACATCTAGCACCAAAGAGCCAAAAACAATAAAAATGGCAACTACTACCTTCACCAAGTGGGGAGACTTGAATCAAGAAGACATCAATGAGCAAGAAATCTCTAAAATACTCTATCAAATGAACAACCTATTCCTATTCTTCCCATGGAAGACAAAAAAAAAGGTCTACAACTAATGCAAAATTGGGGATATAACAAGAATGATAATTTAGGACAGAATGAAAATGGTTTACTAAGACCCATCGTTCCTGAGAAACGGCTGAAAAATCTTGGCTTAGGTTGTACTACTAGCAAGGTCACACTTATTGGAAAAGGTATTGATGTTAAACAAGTTGAGGCTTCCTCTTGGTCACCTACATCATGTGATACTACCTTAGATGACTTTCCTCTTGATGTCTTTTACCTATTTGAGAACACCATCTTCATGACATCCATAACATCCTTTATCTCAAATAATCAACCAACTAAAATACACCTAGTATATCCGCAACTCATTGACATGGACCAACAAGGACCACTAGTTCTATATTTATTCAAAAATGAAGAACCGATCTCAAAATTCATGGGACTCCAAAACAACTTATCATGGGAAGATCCCAAAGTAGGCTTCAACATAGAACTTGATACAAGATCATACGATGGGGAGACAATTGAATCCTTTAGTTGCAAAATAAATGAAATGCAATTAACATGCAGATCCTTGGGTGAAAACCACCTAGTGGAACTCTCTAGTCCTAAAATAGTTTAAAAAAAGGATGCATCTGATGGTGAAAACCTCTCTAAGATACCCAAGGATGAGGGATTCAATCTCCCCCTTAGTTCCATGCATCCAGAAAATTCAGCGGTACTAGTAGAAAAGGCTACTCCAGTCAATGTGGAAAGAGAAGAGGCACCTTAGATCACCTTTTATGTTGAATCCTTGTTGGATGAAGAACAAAAGAATCTTGCAACATTCATTAAAGAGAGAATAGATAACTTTGCATGGTCATATATAGATATGTCGGGCCTTGATCCAGAAGTGGTTGTACATCACTTAACAGTTTATCCTTATGCCAAACCAGTCAAGCAAAAATTAAGGAAGATGCACCCTCAAATAACACTCTTGGTTAAATTGGAACTATAAAAGCTTCTTGATGTTGGATTCATCTGATCGATAGATTATCTTGAGTGGGTTTCAAACCTAGTACAAGTCTCAAAATCCATTGGGGGCATCAAAATATGCATTGATTTCAAAGATCTAAACAAGGCATGTCTGAAGGATGATTTCCCTCTTCCCAACATTGATCTCATTATGGATTTCACAGCTAGGCATGAAATTTTGTTGCTCTTGGATGGCTTTTCAGACTACAATCAAATCATAATCGTCAAAGAAGATCAACATAAAATAGCCTTTACTTGTCCATGGAGAACCTACTGTAAGAATGTAATGCCATATGAGTTGAAGAATGTAGGAGCTACCTATCAAAGAGCCATGACCCTCATCTTTCACCCACAAAACAATTGAAGATTATTTGGATGATATTTTGAAAAAATCAAAGAAGATAAGTGAGCACATACAAGTCCTAGGACCTATCTTTGATAGGATTGAAGAATACAAGGTATGACTAAATCCAAAAAAGTGTGTGTTCGGGGTCACGTTAGGAAAACTTCTTGGCTTCATCATTTCAAAAAGAGGGATAGAAATTGATCCAACAAAGGTAAAATCCATCCTAGACATGGAACCACCATAGATATTGAAACAAATGAGAGGATTAAAAGGAAGGTTGCAATCCATCAGAAGGTTCATAGCCCAACTATCAGATAAGATTCATCCCTTTTTGTATCTTCTTCATAAAGGGATAACCTACAAATGGTATGAAAAATATGAAAAATATTTCCAAAAGATCAAGGATTATCTACTAAAACCTCCTATGCTCATTCCTTTGATACCAAACAAGCCATTGATCCTATATATCTTAGCAACACCAATAGTGTTAGGAGCTCTTTTAGCACAACATGATGAGAATCGAAAGGAAAGAGCCATATACTACATCAACAAAAACTCTTTGTAGAATATGAGATGAACTAATCACCCATTTAGAAAGCATGCCTAGGGATATTTTTCTCTTCACAAAATTTCATGCATTACATGTTGTCACACCAAATCAAGCTCATCACAAATATTGATCCATTAAAATATGTATTATCCAAAGCAACCCTGATAGGACAAATGGCTAAATGGGTAATGATCTTGACAAAGTTTTACATAGAGTATGTGGAGCGAAAGGAAATCAAAGGACAAGTGATCACAAAATAGCTAGAAGAAGTACCCATCTATGATGAGAACCCTTTTATATTTGAGTTCCTTGATGAATTAGTGTTCCTTATTAATCTCACAGCTCAGTGGAAGATGTACTTTGATGGATCATTCACCCAACATGGATAGAGAGCCGACATTCTTTTCATCACCCCCCAAGGTGATTGCATCCAAAAATTTTAAAGGCTATCATTCCCATGTACCAATAACATTGTTGAGTAGGAAGCCTTGATGACAAGTCTCAGGATAGCAGTTCAGTGGCAAATACAACAAATGAAATTCTATGTAGACTCATAGCTGGTTATCAACCAAGTCAATAATGACTATCAAACTAAAGATTGCAAGCTCACACCTTACAAGAAGATGGTGGAGAATATCAAAGATATTTTTATAGACATAACTTTTGAGAATATTCCTTGCATGAACAATATAGTAGCAGACACCATGGAAATAATCAGGTCACTACTAGACATGTCGAACAACATCCTTCAATGTGAATTCTTGGTAGAACATCTTCTCATACCAACTTTCAAAATTCCTAAATCTAAATGCACATGTGTCATTATTGGTCTTGGATCCCTGTGGTACCACATCTTTACTTACCTTAACAAAGGAACCCTTCTATCAAACATCACCTCAAACCTTAAAAATACCTTTGTTAAAAAGGCATCCCAATTTGTGAGCCTAGGTGATACCCTTTATCATTGAAGCATCAAAAGGACATTACTATTATGTCTTAACCAAGAGGAAGCCTTAACTTCCTTAAAAAAAGTACATGATGGCATATGTGGATCCCATTCTAGTGGCATGACCTTAGCTAAGAAATTGTTGAGGACGAGGTACTATTGGCCAACAATGGAAAAAGAAGCTCATCAGTATGTGAAAAAATGCATCCAATGTCAACAACATGGGGATCTAATTCATGCTTTAGCTCAAGAATTGTAACCAATGATCACACCATGGCCTTTTTCACAATGGGGACTTGACCTCATAGGAAAAATCACTCCAACCTCAGCCAACGGCCATAAGTTTATCATAACCACCACTGAATACTTTACTAAGTGGGTTGAAGCCATTACTATGACCTACATAATGGGGAAGCAAATAGCTAATTTTATCCTAAATTACCTAATTTGTCATTATGGTGTACCACAAACCCTCATCTTAGACAATGGAACCCCATTCAAGAATCAAGATGTGAAAGAGTTGTGTCAAAGATTCAATATCCAATGCCAATTCTCTACCTTGTACTATCCCCAAGAAAATGGCCAAGTAGAAGCAATGATTAAAACTATCTTGAAAATCCTAAAGAAAACAGTTAATGAAGTTGGTCATGATTGGCATCTATAGCTAAATCCCACTCTTTGGGCTTATCAAACAAGTATCTACACACCTATAGGAGAAACCCCTTTCTCCTTGGTCTATGGATCAAAATCCATCTTGCCTATTGTGTTTGAGCTCCCATCATTGTGAGTGTCATTGAAGAATTTGATAATTGAGGAAGAGTATAGAGTGTCTCAACTAAATGAGCTAAAATTCTTGGATGAATGTTTTTTTGATACCCTTAATCACTTGCAAGTATATCAAAACTAACTGAAATAGAGCTATAACAAGAAAATCAAATGTTGGTCGTTACAGGTAGACGATCTTGTCTTAAAGAAAAATCAAAAGAACCTTCCAAATCAAGATAGAAAAGGAAAGTTTGAGCCTAATTGGTTGGGTCCCTTTTTCATCACAACAAGCTATGGATCAAGAGCATAACAACTATCAAACCCTAAAGGTGAACCCTTGCAGGAGCTAATCAATAGCTTGCATCTCAAAAAGTTTTATTCCTAAAAATAAAAGGTATAAATCATAAAAAATAAAAAAATAAAAAAAATCTAAATCTAAAAAAATGAGAAAAAGGATTGAAAAAAGTAATGAAAAAAATTGTCCTCTAGTGAAAACCACTTCGGTGGCAACTTTGGGAAAGTACCTTGGTGAAAACCTAGCAAACAGGTGCCTTGCATAAATAAAGCATTTCCATATATTCTTTGGCTCTTTTGGCCTATCATTCTTTGCATCATCATTCATCCTTCATTCATGTCCTTATCATGGTTGGTCACTATAAGGTATCATGAACTCTTTAGCACTACTTGGCATATTCCAAATGTCAGTCAATCCTACCTTTATTGAAGTAGGCTAACATATCACACTGGGGGGATTTTTTTATGCATCATAATTAGGTTCTATTATCTCTTGAGGTGATGGGACATCTTATCATAAAACACCAAAAACATTCATAAAATCTTATCAAGAAAATCCAAAAACATTTGCAAAATCCTATACAGTAAAAAATCCAAAAACATTTAGAAAACATCAAAATCCCTAAAAAGGTTGAACATCAAAAAACCAAAAAAATAGAGTCTCTTTGTCAAACTATGTCATCTCTGAGCTTGAACATAGGCAAGGCCATCATTGATGTGCCTCGAGACACCCTAGGTAAGTCCTTTAAGCAACCTATTGTAATTAACTATCATCTCTCATCTATTCATATCTTTTTCTTGTAAATGGGTCAAGTCAGTCAAACTACATGGTCTATGCATGTATAACATAGAAAAGGATAATCTTTTATCAGCCCCCAAGGCCCCTAGGATAGGCCTTTAGGTTAGGTTCTTGGTCGAAACTCAAAAACTCTTGGAAAATCCCATAAACATCCAAATATTTTGAAAATCCAAAAACATCCAACTATTCAAAATCCCAAAAACATTCAAATAGTTAGAAAACACAAAAACATTTGAAAATTGAAATTCCAAAAACAATAGAAAACGTTCATAAAACCTAAAAAGCCTCAAATATTCTGAAAATCCTAAACTATCTTAGAAAATTGAAAAACCTAAACATTCATATAAAATTTCAGAAAGACCAAAAATGGCCTCAAAACATTTTCAAAATGCCAAAAACATTGAAATATTCTCAAAAATCCAAAACTCATCCATCCCATCTCGCTTTCACCTACAATAAAATTTCACCCATAATAAACAATCGTCACCTTCACTCTTTGGTGAAACAAGTAGAAAGAAAACATAGCAAGTTGTAAAGTGCAAACCCAAAAATAAAAATCTAAAGTCTAAATCATAGGTAAATGTGTTAGTGAAGTTTATAGCAATGGATCATCTTAGCATCATCATCCCAACATCAAAAAACCTCTGATCAACATGTCCTAGGATGTATCCTTCCTGCAATGGAAATCAACATTAGATATCACTTAAGCTAAACTTAAACAAGGTAGGAGCTATAGATAACACTAACTATTTGTCTTTGATCTTTTCTTATGATTTATCTTAATGACGCATTCCAAGGACCTCTCGATGATGTCTAAAAAAATTATTTATAGAGAAAGGAATGGGGCATCAATCATTATATTTCATTTTTCATGCTTGTGGATACTCTTGTAAAATAATCTTGGTGCATACTTTCTTAGTTGTGTGTAGGGAGATCATTTGGGGTATATTGTTGACTATTGGGTATGCTTTGGTCCAATATGTTCTAAGCTTCTAACTTGCATTCCAATGAAGTTTTTGTATGTCAAGGTGTGAAGAAGAACTATCCTATATGTTTGTCAAGTCAAAGTATAATAAACTAGATATAATGTCATCCCAGTTATCAATACCTTGATGCATCGTATCTATGTGTTATATCAAACAATAAGGAACGACTGAAAGTCCCAATCCTAAAGTGTGAGAACCCATCCTGCATTTCATCCTGCATTTTACATTGTCTTGTCACCATCTCTAATAAAGTCTCAATGGATCAAGGACTTGTTGGATCTTTTGAAGCAATCATCATATGCAACGGTTATTTATTGTTTATTCTTCTATCTTCTCTATGTGATAACCTAGTATCATAACACTCAAAAACATCATCAATGCATCCACCATATATCCACAAACCATTAGCATACATGAAACTCATAATCATAAAACTCCCACCAACATAATCATCCACATCATAATCATTGCACATCACATCATACATTTTGCATTATCATTTGAGTTGTGAGGAATAATATAGATTTTTTATTCTAAGCATCTTAAATCATTGCATATCATAAGAATTTGCATCCATAAATTCAGATCCATATGCATACATCATCATCATTAAAACATGCATAGAAAATATACAAAAAGAAATGCTTCCATTTTATTTGCATCCATAGCATTTGCATATCATAATCATGCATCCATATTATATCGTGAAAATATAATGAAAAAGAACATAGCATTGCATATCACATATGCATAAATAAAATGAATCCATACATGATCATATATAAGCATCCATACATCATCCATACATGAAACAAAGTCAACACATCATAGCATAAGTCATCTATATCTGTATCATATATATATTAAAAAATGTGTCATGGTAGAAAATCTAGATCAGTGCATGTACATCGATGATAAGTACAATATCCACGAGGCTATCAAAAAGGAGCCCATGAATGTATATCAGTATAAAGAATGGGGAAAAATAAAAAAGTGTCTATACATCAAAAAGATATCTCTGGTGGTTACTACCCTCTCTAGCCTTCCACTCAAGTTGATCCTTGACATGGGGATGTGCATCACTACACTGTGAAAAATTAGGTTGACGAAGAGCCACTGTAACATCCCTATGGTAATGCTACCTATAGTACACAACCTCCATAACAACCTCTCTATACAACCTCACAGAAACAGTCTGACCATGTGTGGCTACTATCATGACCTCAATCTATTGTTGCCTCACCACCTCCTGGTCTCTCTCTAGTAACAACCTATACTCTCTACAAAGTCGCATCCCTCTTGGTTGTCCCCATGATCATCT
>VDFB02041311.1:0-18747 GCA_007258455.2 Sequoia sempervirens
GTATATTTAGTCAATTTAATTATTAATTAACATCAATTAGTAGTATGTTTAGTCATTTTAATTGAATGGTATTTTAGGATTTAAACATAAAACATAGAAATACACATCAATCATCAATTACACACAATAAGACAACCATTGAGAAGGTAAAATCATTGAACTTTATTAAAATAAAGGCGTTCTTATAGCTTGCACAAGTCTAAAACATCTATTTTGCTTGAAAAATGCTTAGAAATAGAGTATTGCAATTTTTATTTTCAGTCACAAGACTAAAAATCTTAGTTACAATGCACATAAATGACAAGAAAAAAACTTCTCCAAAAAAAATCTACAATGATGGAAATGCATGCTTGGAGTCCTTCAATGCGAGCACATGCCCCTTTCATCTCTTAAAACTTCTACAACATGGGAAATCTTCTTGGAGCAAGCTATAACATGTAGAATCCAAGAAGAAGAGTGTTGATCGTGTCCCATTTATGAAGCTCTCTCCTTCAATGCAGTCAACAATAACCTTAGAATATTTCCCCCTTTATATGCAACGTTCCATCTAATATGAGCAACAAGGTGTTTCCTTTTCTGCCATGAATGAAGTTGTGCCTCAATACAACCAACAAAATTACTATTCGTCTCAATTTTGAAAGAAGAAAAGTACATTGTATATTATAAGTTTACAAAAGTAAGTCCAAACACAGCAAAAAGATAAATCAATTAAAAAACTATAGGAGATAGATCACATCCACAAACATGGGAAAGTTATGCAAAATTGGATAAATTGGCTTGGAAAATGAAGGCAACAAGGTATTTCCAAATTCAAGACTTTTACTTAATGTTGTGGAATAGAAGAAAAAGGAATCATTTATCTACCACCATAGTGAAAAGTTAGCAATTGCATTTGGTTTGTTAAACATGGCCCCTAGTACAACTACTAGAGTTGTTAAGAACCTTTCAGTATGTTCTAATTTTCACATTGAAATACTATGAGAAAACAAATATTATATATGGATTCAATAATATTTTCACATTGCAACAATATGAGAAAATATGGCCCCTAGTAAGAGAAATTGTTTTGATTCAACAAGATTTTCACACTGCAACAAATATGAAAAAACAAATAATCAACAAGATTATTATAATATAAAAAAAATCCACAATCAATAGAAATTTTAATTCACAATAAGAATGTGTAGAAATGAAAACATAGTTTAAAACTAAAACAAATCTATTCACTAATAATGACTATGAATACCTTATGGTATTAACTTAAAAGAAATAAAAATTATCATGGATACTCTGATAGTATCTGCATCTTTCCATTATAGAATCCAATTCCTCCTTTTAGATCCTTATTTCTAAAACTCCTTAGCTTCACTTGTTTGTTTCATACACTACAACTCTCTCCTTCCCTTTGTAATAGGATATAAAATAGTAATTTAGATTCAAAGTCTTGTCTAGTACATACTACAAATTCTAGTGAAATTAACTCTTCCAAGTAATACATTGGTAGATTGTAGCTTTATACTAGTGAAGTTAACTCACTAAGTAACACAAGTAGATTACAACCAAACTAAAAGTGAAATTAACTCTCAACATAATACTTGAAAATATTTCAGCCACTACACACTAATATATGTATTTACAAAATCTAGAACAATATCAATAAGGATATATACATCTACATATAATTATAAGAAATAAAACATGTGAGATAGTTTTGTTTTTGCAGAAATGTATTGATAAACTCCAAGAAGGAGATAAAGTTTTTCCACTTTCTCCTATTATGGATGTATATCGCACTACTGAAGTCCCTTTTTTTCCTCCGAGTGGGGTTGTGGTGAAGTATCATGTATATTTTATTTCTTACAATCTAGTTCATTGCAACCTCGCTAGGAGGAAAACAAAGGCCTCTGGTAGTGCGATATAGCATTATGGGAGTATTGCAGAGGTTTCCTGACCTCTTCTTTCTTGAAAGATCAAAAAAAGAGAGGAAACACCACTCTTTACAAGGCTACAAGGGGAGGATACTACCCCACAATGGTGACATTTCTACTTGACACACAAATTTTACTCACAAGAGAGTTAAATTTAGAAACGGAGCTCATAGACATTCACAACGAAGTAGATGAATCATCCCTATTCATGGCAGCCTCGAACAGTTGTTTGAATGCCATAAGAATTTTTTAAAAGAGATTTAGTTCCTTATATGTAACCTCACAAGGTGAATGACCCATGTACTAGGCATTGTACCATCAACATTATGGTAAGTTATCAAAATTATAGAATATTATAGATTTTTTTTCTAGTTTGTAATAAATTTCTATTGTGTAGAGGTTGTGATATTGTTCATGGAACAATATGAATTGTTGGCATCAAAAGCTAATAATAATCATGGTTGGACACCATTACATTTCGTTGCATCTAATAGTAATTGTCCTATCTAGTTTGCACACATTCTTTTAGAAATTGATCATTTATTATGCTACAAGACTGACAAACTCAACCATCAAACATCACTTCACATAGCATTATGTAATTTTTTGTCTTACTAGCCATGACCTAACAATCATAAGAGTATTTGAAAAATAAAGTTTAAGGCTATAAAATTATGGGAGTGTTGCAAAGGTTTCCTAAGGGGTTCTAACAAGAGAATGAATCAAGAAATTAAAAATTCTAAATTAAGAGAACATTATGGATTGTAATTATCATGTATGCATGATGAGTTAACAAATTACAAGTTGTGATAGAGTAGTTCTCAACTGGGTAAAAAATTATGGGGATACTACAGATGTCAACTGAGGGATTAATACAACCACCAATCTATAAATTCTACATTAGGAGAACACTAGAGTCTAAACAGTGTCGGTATGCACTAAGATGTCTTTAACAATTTTATTCTTAACCAATTTTTGTTAGGGAGGAAAATTGCACAAAACATAATGGCAAGTCACAACCCACAGTGTGATGGAATGAATCTAGTCACTTCAACCTAGTGCAAGGAATATCCTTTTAGACTCTATAGCATCTAGTAAACTATTTGGATGGAAAATAGAGACTTGAATCAAAGGTATTGTCTTCAGTCTTTTGTTCCCATGTTGTGCAAGATTTCCAATGATTAGTGTAAGTGGTCTCAGTTAGGACATTTCTATACTTGAAGTTATGTCCATAGATATTCCAGGACAAGCACAATAGGAGACTTTTATATATATAGGAATACATAAAATGCAATAACCTCCCAAAAGAACTAAAGCATTATAAAAAATCGGTGTGCTAATTGATTCTATTAAAATAGAAATCAAAGGTAAATGAACACCATTAAACCCTAGCAAAAACATTCTTAGCTTTTTATCATTTTCAAACTTAGTTGTATCAACAAATAGATAAATTACAAGGTTGAAAAATAATATTCAATAAACTAAACTTTCCAATCTTATTCATCCATGATAAAATGAAAATGTGAGCATCTACTATCATTAATTATAATGATAACTAAAATTTCATCATATTTCAAAGTCTTAAAATGATAAAATATAAAAATCATATCTGATTCATGATTAAATGCTAATAAAGAAGCAACTAGCTTAATTATCAAACAAAACTGTCATTTATGTTTCTATTTGGTTTTCCTATTATTACATCATTCAAGGACACCTAGTAATACCTAGACGATTTGGGCTCTTTTGGAACAAGCAGCATACAAAAGAAGACTACATTTCCCAAGGACAATTGGGGCACCCTCCCTAGTGGCCAAGAATAGCAGGAGGGGTGTCTCATCCACATTTCTATCCAAAACTACAAGATACTCCCAAATAGTGCATTGGGGATAGGGGATATGTCTATATGTTCACTAACTTGATGAAAGAGGTTTTAATCAAAACTCAAGATTTTATTATAGTAATAATAACATTCTAGTCAAAAGCTATAATTTAAAACATTAAATAAAAGGAAAATTAGGAAATATATACATAGAAAAATTAGCATTGAAGCTAGAAACTCAAAAGATTTGGTTCATTGAAGAAATGCTTAACCATTATACGAAGAAATGGAAGATGGTCTCACAAACAACATATAGTGAAGCATTGGACTAAAAGGTTGAATTGACAGAAAAATATGAAACAAATTCAAGAGGACATAACTTTTGACAGAGATAAGGAAGAAAAATTTGCTACACTAAAAATGGAACTGGAAAGGATTGGAAAAAGTAAAGAAAGAAGAAAATATTAGTGCAAAAGATACATGATGTAAAACCACCTAATAAATTAATAACCCCCTGCTAGCTCTTAAAGTTGTGAGTTTTGCAGGGTAACAATCATACCATTAATGAATATATTTAATTTCAAGAATAAAATATTGCAACCCAAGAAACTTTATATGCAATCTAGAAAGTAAAACAATAACTAATTTTACAAGATGCAGATAATAGGGTTATTATCATGTCCTAGTAAAATAAAACAAGTAGAATTGTAAGGTAAATGGTTTGACATTAGACTAGGTCATCATGATGATAATATGACCATCTGTCATGATCATGTAGAAAATTTAGTAAATTTGGTGGATGTGTGTATTACCCTAAAAACCATGGTAGCTACGAAGAACCAAAAAAATCCAACTAGTCATGGTCCAATGCTAAGGTGGAGATATTTCCATGATGATGAGCTAGGTTCAACTAGGCTACTTAGGTGAGGGTGGATCGCATCCTAGGTGAATTCTTTATGGAGTTTTACCCAAAAGAATGGCATTTGTCAAATATTCTTCTAAGCTTGGTAGTGCATAGAATGTGAATTAAAAAAAAGAAAGCAAATTTTACAAAGTAGACTATTTGGGTGAGATTGAATCACATCCCAAGTGAATTCTTTATGGAATGGTAGCCTAAATCATGGCATCTATCAAATATTCTTCTAAGCTTGGTAGTGCATTCCCCCATGCAAATATTTACAAATTTGGCAAGAAAATAAAAATGTGGAGTCAAAAAAAGAAAGAATTTTTTTTCCCAAGGTAGGTAGAAGTATGGAATGTGAAAGTCACAAAGGCCATATGAGATGAGAAAAACCTTAAAAAATCTGGCCAAGATAGTTGTGATGTGTAGAAATTTATTCATGGATGATTGTTGTGTGGTAATATTAATCCTGCTAATCATTTTTTAAACCTACAAGCTTTCTTTTCCATGTAGATCTAACCATGTGAGATCCTTTCAATGGAATTCAATGGAGGATTATCAATGATAAAACATAGAAACAAATACTTGTTTCTATTTGTTGACTGGTTTAGCAAGCTGGCTATACTAATATCCTACATGAAGACCACAATCAAATAAGAAATTGTGAGAATGTTTTTGAAGTACATGTAAATGCATTTTGGTCCACGTATATTGTTTCAAATTGTGAGAGTAGATTCCTTAGTATTTAGGTTATGCTTTGAAGCTTGATTGATACCAAGTGAAGCATTCTATAGTGTTTCATTTCTTAGATAAAGAGTGATGAATTGAATGCTTATTCACATACTGTGTGGCTAGAACATAAGCATCAAAAGGCTCACAATGAAAAGATTCCCTATCTTCAACATGGATACAACCCTGATTTTTCTTTTCTTAACATAGCAACCAGAGAACCTTGACTTGAGATGAAATTTGTGAGGTAACTATTGGTGGCCCCATATCCTTTTACTACCTCATGGATTTCAAATGTTAATGAAACCTCTCTATCAACATACATGTGCCTTGTATTTACAGTTGTAGGCCTTTTAATTATTTCAAACATAATAAATAAAGGCTTTGGAAGATATACAATAGTGGAAAAATAAAGGAATACAAATTTTCTCTCTCAAACTCAAGATAAGGAATAAAAAATTTCTCTCAACCTCAAGTCTCTCTCAACCTCAAGATAAGGATATAATCCATGTCTCTCTCAACCTCAAGCAAGATCTACCATGGACCAAATTCTATGTAGATAGAAAGCAATCCTAAAGATGCCCACAATATAGAGGGAGAATGGCATTTAATGTATGTCTCTCTCGACCTCAAGCAAGATCTACCATGGACCATGCACTGTGTAGGGACCATGGAATTTAATTCATTTCTTGTCACATGACTGTCCTTCATATAATGGAGCAATAATATTCCCCTACCCTCTCTATCCAATATCATTCTTAGTTTGGTTGTCCTCCACAAGTGCTTCCCTTGAATAAAGATCAAATTCCTTGACACAATATTCATACTCCATGTCTAAATCTACCCAATAGAATGAACAATCCTTCATAGAATGTTAGTGTAAAGATGAAATATCTCCTTCACAATCAGGTACAAAGAAACTCGAACCATTTGTATATAAAAAAAACACTAGCACCATTCTCAAAAAATAATTTCTAAAAATACATTTACTATCTCCAATGCACCAAAAATATTTATGTTCATTATATTTATCCTTCATACATTGCTATTGCTAGAGAAATTTTGGATCTGAAAACTCAAGTATTTTGAAGAAATACAATAATAGAGTGCTTATCTCAACATTGAAAATGATAAATTTTAAGGTTTCTACCAAAGAGCAAAAATTTAACAGGAGACCCCCAATCATCTAATACATAACATGCATTTTTTCCTATCGGCTAAACTAATGCAAGCACTGAAAGAATAGTATTGGCCATAGTTATAACAAGCTTACCAATAAGGGTTGGCTATAGTGATAACAATATCCACAAAGGAAACTTAGGAGAAGATTTCAAACTATGAACAAAAATAGGGGAATACTTATTGACTACATAGGATAAAACTAGAATAATGTTGACTAAGACAACTGAAGGGGGGTGAATTAGTTGTAACAAATTTAAACCTTTAAATAATTCACCAGAACTAATCCTCAACGCTGCTTAAATGATTAAACATTAAGTGCAAGTGCAGAAACTGAAAACCATCACACAAACACAACACCAGATTTACGTGGAAAACCCAATAAGGGAAAAACCATGGTGAGGATTAACTCGCACTATAAATAATATCAAAATAGATTACAAAAGGCTCACTTCCTGAGAAACAAGGCTCACTGCCAAAACAAGGACTCAATTTCTAGATCAAGACTCACTATCCAACAGGGCTAACAACCCAGAGGGCTCACTACCATAGAGATATAAAGAAGATAGAAGAGATATGTTATAGAGAGAATAAAATCTCAATGCAATAAAGAAATCCACCACAATTTTCTCAACCAGTTGTAGACATGCATGAATGATAGAGTACACCTTCAGCTCACTGCATCCAAAAACTCACCATTTAGGCTTTGCATTGATCTACCACACTTGCATCACACATGCTAATTCACATCAATCTTGCATCTATCTTCTCTATTTATTTGTACTTATCTCTCTTTGTGTACATCATTTCACCACTAACTCATCCTACATTTATACCATCTTCAACTTTGAAACATATCCAAATTCGGCCATCCAACATTAAATTCAAATTAGGTCAACACCAAAACATCCTAGGGTGTAATTAGAATGAGGGTAACCCAAACACATGCTTGGTGAGGACCTAAATAGATCCAACACACTTCATCAACTCCAAAGATAGTGTTCAACACAAAGCCGACTAAACCAATGTAAAAAAGATAGAAAAATTAAGCAAGATCCTTCCAGATACCAAAATTATCTTCAATACAATCATAAAAACTTAACTTTAGAACCAAAAGTCATAATACTTTACCAACAAGAAATCCGGACCAACAATATTTCTCTCGAACCTCAATCAGAAACATAGAAAGCCACAATTCACAACTAGTGAACATAGCTCACACCATACAATGAATTAGTAGCCAAAAATCTAGATATAGCAACTTCCAACAACCATGATCAACATATCTAAACCACACAAACATAGGAGCAAATCCCAGAGTAAAACTCAAAGTAACCACTAAACACCTACAACCTTTCTTCAATACAATTTTCTCAATATCCTCGACATGAACAACCATTAACCTACAACTATGACATTAATGACAACAACAACCAATTGATAACCAATTGACCAATTGAAATCAATGACAACACCTTCATTATTTCCATTCTTGCAACAATCTCCCCCTTTTTCATTGATAGCAACACATGATGTGAAAAACCATCAAAGACAACATACTAGCTCTAAATACACTTCTCAAGATTTTTATTTCTATTTTTCCCCCTTAGTATATAATATTTTTCACATTCTTCCTCTTTTCTTTTTCGCATTCTTCCTCTCCCCCTTTGAAATCAATGACAAAGGAAAAAGATATATTACATTGATTTCCCCTTTGACATTGAAAATAGAATACATAAAATGACAACACATGACACTACCTATTCCCCCTAAGAGGTAGCCACCAAACATCAATCTAGAAGAAAGATAGATCAATAGATCCACCAGACTGATGCGTATCCATATGCATCTAGTTTAAGAAAGGAGTGGAAATGACCCCTAACTTCTCCTAGAGATACTCAAAAGTATCTTTAGGAAGAGCCTTTGTAAATATATCATTAATCTCATCCTTCATTAGGACATACTCAAGCTTTAATTCATTCTCCATGACCTTCTCTCTCAAGAAATGATACCTAATAGATACATGCTTTGTCCTCAAGTGCATCACTAGATTCTTTGAAATGTTAATTGCACTTGTGTTATCACAAAAGATAGAAATAGGATCATCATACACCACTATGATATCTTTCAATGTTTGTTTCATCCATAGAACTTGTGTATAGCAAGATGCAGCAGCAATATACTCATCTTCAGTAGTAGACAAGGAAACTAAATTTTTCTTTTTACTTAACCATGCCACCAATCTAAAACCAAGAAAGAATGCACCACCAATTTCACTCTTTTTATCATCTACATATCTAGCCCAATCTGCATCTGTATAAGCACTTAGTGTAAATTTAGTATCCCTAGGATACCATAACCCATAATCTAGAGTGTCATTCAAATATTTGAATACTCTTTTAATAGCAGCAACATGTTTTTCCTTAGGATCTTCTTGAAATCTAGCCACAAGACAGATAGCATGCATAATATGTAGTCTAGTAGTAGTAAAATACAATAGTCCACCAATCAAAGATCTATACTTGCTCTGATTATCCTTAGGTGAATCATCATCCTTATCCAATTTGCAACTAGTCACCATAGGAGTACATACCAGTTTGGGACCATCCATCCCAAACTTCCTCAACGTCTCTTTCACATGCTTAGATTGTGATATAAAAATTCCTTTCTCTATTTGATTAATTTCTAGCCCAAGAAAGAAATTCATCTCTCCAAACTTAGACAATTCAAATTCTTTTTGCATCTCTTCTGCAGAAAATTTACACATAGTTTCATTTCATCCAAAAATAATGTCATCAACATATACAACTACAATCAATATTTTTTCATTTTCAATTTTAAAATACAGATTACTATCTTTTGTACCTTTGTTGAAACCTTATTGAATTAAATACCTATCTAACCTTGCATACCAAGCTCTTGGATCTTGCTTCAATCCATATAAATATTTATTCAATCTACACACCATATCTAGTTGATCTGGCAAATGAAATCCTTCCAGTTGTTCCATGTAGACCTCTTCTTCTAGCTCACCATTCAAAAATGCAGAGTTGACATCCATCTGATAGACCTTGAAATCTTTATGAGAAGAAAATGCTAAGAACATCCTTATAGCTTTCATTCTTGCCACCAAAGCCAAATTTTCCTAAAAATATATGTCTCCTACTTGTGATTAACCTTTACACACAAGCCTTGCTTTGTTTCTAACCACTTTTCCATTCTCATTCAACTTATTTTTGAATACCCACTTTGATCCAATAATTTTTTTATCTTCTAGTCTTGGGACCAATTCCCAATTTTGATTGTTCTCAATCTACATAATTTCTTCTTTCATAGCTTCCATCCAATGTTCATCTTCACATGCTTCACTTATAGTCTTTGGTTCAATATAAGAAAATAAACACAGATTTACTTCAGCAATAGCTCTTATTTTTTTCAATACTCCTTTTGTCTTATCTCTAATGATCTGACTTTCTAAATGATTTTTCTACACATATCTAGGTGTCTTCTAGGGGACAACACTGGAGATTCTTCTTCTCTTTCATTTTCTTCATTCTTATTCTCTTGCTCATCATTTTTCATGTTCTTCCATAATTTATTCAATTCTTATGCAATCAAGTTCATCAAATGCATATCCATCAATATCAATTGAATCTTTCATTGTTTCATCAACCTTGAAATTGGCACTTTCTACAATCTTTCTTAGTCTTTTATTGAAACATTTGTAGGCTTTTATTTTAGTAGAATATGAAAGAAAAATTCCTTCATCACTTCTTGCATCAAACTTTCCTAAAGTTTCTTCATCTCTTCTGATATAACATTTGCTTCCAAATACATTGAAATACTTAATAGTAGGAATTCTTCCATACCATAGCTCATAGGGGGTCTTTGTACTTTTTTCTCTTGCTTGAACTCGATTGAATACATAAACAGTAGTATGAATAGATTCTCTCTAGTAAAATTCTAGTAAACCAGCCTCAATAATTGATGCAAGGCATCTACAACTCTTTAAGGGTACTAAAGACCCAAACACAAAACTTGAGATCAACCAAACTTTCAACTAAATTCCCTTCATTTTCCACTTGTTTCCTCATGGCTAAAAGACATCAAACACCAAACCCTACTTCTAGACTTTCATCAGACCTTAAAACACTTTCACCATCATAATTTTGACTAAATCAAAGCAAAAATCTTGTGAGAAAACTTTGAATCAATCATTTCATCAAACATTCACACCAATACACCAAATTGCACCTTGATTCCACATTGCTTTAAAGCACCAAATCAACAAGTCTGAATTCTACACTTTTACCAAACTTTAATACATTTTCTACATCATCATTTAGGTGGTTTGAAAACAAAAAAATTCACCTATACCATTGTTTGAATAGTTTCACATTTCCTTGCAGTCAAAACACAGTATTGCTAGTAGGTTTCCAAACCTCTAAAACGGGTGTTGCTCTTAAACCGTTTTGAATCTTCACAAAATAAATACACATTCAAGAACCCATTTTGACAAATTTTAACATATCAAAATCTTTTATGGTTTTTTTTGAAAAATATGTTTGAACAATTGACTGCTTGCCACCAAAGAGCCCTAGTTAGGCCTAAAATATAAAGAAAGTGCTAGTAATTCAACTCCAAAACATCCAATCACCATAAAAAATCTTGTATTGTGTTCTAAAACATATAAATCTACAAAAATTTGACTATTTAAGCCTTTTCAAAGGAAACAAATCTCAAACCCTTGATTTTGACTTTCCTAGGCTCAAATCAATGAGGGTTTATTGAAAAGATGTATTCCAAACCTTAAATAAACTTTCCACTACTTCAACCACCTTGGGATAGGTTTTCACAAGATAAATTAACTGTTCTCCAACCTTCTTGCATGCTTTTACATCAGATCCTAACCTGGAGCCATCATATTTCATGGAAAACTCTATAATTTTTGTAAGGGCAGCAGCTACAACTCTGTAAATTCACCATCCCTACATCAACACACACTCACATAACACAAAACACACTAAATAAATTCTACTTTCACCTACTCCACTTATCTACCATTCCTAAATAGATGGAGTAGTTGTCAAAACCAAATTAGACTCTCAAACCCTTGTTTTAAGGGATTATAGGTAGTTCACTGAAAACTTGCTCTTATTTACTCTAAACTTGATGGGAAACTTTCAAATCACCTTCAAATGAATTCTGACACACTGCTCTAAGAACTCAAAATAAATATATAGCCAATTGACTATTGTATAGTCCTTACAAGGATAGGAAACAAGAGTAAAACACAAAATTAGCAGAACAGGGTGTTTTTATTACAAAATTTGATCAAAGATAGCAAGATATATCTCTTTCTCACCCTTACAATGTGTTTATAAGGTGATTACATCAATCAAAATAATTTTCACTTCATCTTCAACTGACCAAACCTTTCCTTTTCAACATGACTCTTCATCTTCCTAATTTTGTGCACTTTTTTTGTGTTTTTACATAATTGACAACAATTGCATCCTTTGCAACAAAAAGACAACTTTTTCTATTTAGCTTCATTGACCTCCTAGAGGCCTATTAAAGACTCATTTACATTTTAAATGACCTTTTTACATGTTTTCATGATTAAAATACAAATTTAAAAAAAAATCCTATTGGAGGCATACAATGCACAAGGTGCTCCTACACCAAACAACCGACCTAAAAAGTTTCCAAGTCCCTTTGGAAATGTGTTGCATCAACCTTGATTCTTCATACCTACGTACCTTTCTCTTGAAATATTTTCTTCCCTTGTCTTGATTCCAAATTTTTTCTTCAATTATGTCTTCACTTGTCTTTGTCCCTACCATTAGATTCTCTACCCAATAACATCCGTATTCTCAGATTCCAAACCAGCATTCAACTTCCCTCTTAACCTTTTCTTAATCAAAGGACACGAGACTGTCCTTTCACATTTCTTTTCTAAGCAATCTTTCCTCATTCCCAACAATTCATCCTTGACCTTCCCTAACCAATCATCTTTTCTTCAAACTGACTTCCAACTTTGTAATGGCTGCAAACTCTTCAAGTGCTTTGCAGATAGATATCCACCTCCCTCACTACTTCACAAACTCACAACAATAAACTATCCATCTTACCCAACAATAGATCCTAGAAGATTCACTTACCCACTCTCTTCTTAGTGGTGTCACTCTCTTTGCACCTTCTCCCCAGCTTAATCTCTATTGGAGGACAATGAACATAAACTTTTCCTTGTTTGTAGCCAACACACTCTCTGGAAACTCCCTCTCTCTTTCCTATAGCTTTAAGATGGATCAAGCACCTACAACCAACAACTCAACAACCACTAGATCAGCTAGCTTTGATACCAATTAATACAAAGAATCTACAACTCTTCAGGGGTACTAAAGACCCAAACACAAAACTTGAGAGGATCAACCAAACTTTCAACTAAATTCCCTTCATTTTCCACTTATTTCCTCATGGCTAAAAGACATCAAACACTAAACCTTTCTTCTAGACTTTCATCAGACCTTAAAACACTTTGACCATCATAATTTTGACTAAATCAAAGCAAAACCCCTGTGAGAAAACTTTGAATCAATCATTTCATCAAACATTCACACCAATACACCAAATTGCACCTTGATTCCACATTGCTTTAAAGCACCAAATCAACAAGTCTTACTTCTAAACTTTTACCAAACCTTAATACATCTTCTACATCACCATTTAGTCAGTTTCAAAACAAAAACATTCACTTATACCACTGTTTGAACAGTTTCACATTTCCTTGCAATCAAAACACAATATTGCTAGTAGGTTTCCAAACCTCTAAAATGGGTGTTTCTCTTAAACCATTTTGAATCTTCACAAACTAAATGCATATTCAAGAACCCATTTTGACCAATTTTAACATATCAAAATCTTTGATGGTGTTGTTTTGAAAAATATGTTTGAACAATTGACTATTTGCCACCAAAGAGCCCCAATTAGGCCTAAATTACAAAGCAAGTGCTAGTAATTCAACTTCAAAACATCCAATCACCATAAATAGTATTTTATTATGTTCTAAAACATCATAATCTACTAAAAATTTACCCCTTAAGCCTTTCCAAAGGCCACAAATCTCAAACCCTTGATTTTGACTTCCCTAGGCTCAAATCAATGAGGGTTTATTGAAAAGATGTATTCCAAACCTTTAATTAGCCTGACACTGCTTCAAACACCTTGTTATAGGTCTACACAAGATAAATGAACTGTTTTCCAACCTTCTTGCATGCTTTTACATCAGATCCTAACTTCGAGCCATCATATTTCATGGAAAACTCTATAATTTATGTAAGAGTGGTAGCTACAACTTTGTAAATTCACCATCCCTACATCAACACACACTCACATAACAAAAAAAACACTAAATAAATTCTAATTTAACCTAATTCACTGATCTACCATCCCTAAATCGGTGGAGTAATTGTCAAAACCAAATTAGACTCTCAAACCCTTGTTTTAAGGGATTACGGACAGTTCACTAAAAACTTGCACTTATTTACTCTAAACTTGATGTGAAACTTTAAAATCACCTCCATATGAATGCTTCTAAGAAATAAAAATAAATATATTGCCAATTTACTATTGTACAATCTGTACAAGGACTGGAAACAAGAGTAAAATGTAGAATTAGCAGAACAAGGTATTTTTATTACAAAATTTGATCAAAGATACCAAGATCTATCTCTTGCTCACCCTTGCAATGCCTTTATAAGGTGATTACATCAGTTATAATAAATGTACCTTCATCTTCAACCAACCAAACCTTTCCTTTTCAACATGAATCTTCATCTTCCTGATTTTGTGCACTTTTTTTGCATTTTTACATTATTGACAACAATTGCATCTTTTGCAACAAAAAGACAACTTTTTATATTTAGCTTCATTGACCTCCTAGTGACCTATTAAAGAATCATTTACATTTGAAATGACCCTCCTACATGTTCTCATGATGAAAATACAAATTTCACAAAATTGTGTATTGGAGGCATAGAATGCACAAGGTGCTCCTGCACCAATAATCATTGATCTAACGGCCTATTGAACTATTCTATTTTTTCTTTCAACAACTCCATTTTGTTGAGGATTTCTTAGAGTAGATAAATATATTTTTATCCCATGCACTTCACAAAACATATTAAACTCAACTCTAGAACCGTAAGTCATAAGAATTTACCAAAGAGAAATCTAGACAAACAATAACTCCCCCAGACCTCAACCAAAAACACAGAAAGCCAATGTTCACAACTGGTGAACATAACTTTCATTGTACAATGAATCAACAGCCAAAAATCTAGATATAGCAGCTTCCAACAACCATGATCAACATATCTGAACTACACAAACATAGGAGCGAATCTCGAAGAAAAACCCAAAGCAACCACTGACAACCTGTAACCTTTCTTCAATACAATTTTCTCAATATCCTTGGCATGAATAGCCAATAACCTACAACCATGACATTAATGACAACAAGAACTATTTGATAACCAATTGACCAGTTCACATCAATGACAACACCTTCATTCTTTCCATTCATGCAACAAATACAAATACCAGACTTGGATAACACTCAATTTGAGATGTATATGTACCATGATTTGTAGAAGATAGGCTCCAAAAGTGATAAGAAACACCAGAAAGGAACCCTTACGTGCCTAGATCACACTTGCAACCTCATACATCCCTCATACTATTTTCTGCTTAGGAAATAAAACCCTCGTCCTTGCCAAATTGGGATGATTCTCTGCTTTGAGTCTCATGCCATTTCCAGGGAAGTTCTCTTTAGTGTTTCAAGCCAAAAATGGATGTGCAATAACTTGTAAGAGTTTTCTCTTCTTCCCACAATCACCATGCCCTTTCAAATGTCTCAGAATTCCCTCACACCAGCCATGTTCTGCTCAGAAAGACCAAGTATCTCAGATGACCAGGGTTTTGATAAGAATCTCACCCTCTATGCAATGAACTCACAATAATTTGAAAGCACTCAATAGAGCCAAGGGTAAGTAGTGAGAAACAATGCCCTTGCAGCCTATTAGAAATATTTCATCCAGTTTGTAAACCCATGCACACTACCAACTGAAGAGTTTGGAGGAGTGGGAAAGCTGCAAAAAGGGGAAAAAATGATCAAGAAAACTTGAAATATTATTTTTAAACTTTAATGATTTAATATCATATTGTCTAAATTATATTTGTGTCACTAATTATCTACTCATTTTTATTTGTGTGACTAATTTTTTAGTTGTTTTTTTTATCCGATGATCAAATTAGTCATTTATTTAGTCATTTATAGTTGTGATTGTAAAAAATTAATATAATTTAGTCATGTGACTAAATTTTTTATTCATGTAATCATTTATTTTCTAAATTCTACTAATGTATGTCATACCTTGGTGTTCATCATCCATTTCAATAAAAATTTCTATGATGATATTTATGTAATCAAATAAGAACTTGATCATTTTTTATTAGCAAGGTCTCTTGATAGTAGGTCCAATTCATCCATTCCATTTTCTAATTCCATCCTTTCATCCATCATTGTTTTCCCACTAACATCCTTTCCATCCATCCTTATGGTCATCCTAATGGTGTATTGTGACATGTGAAAAAATAAATGCATTAGTAGTACCATCTTGCATCCACAATCATGTTAGGATATTATAACCATCATTATCATTTGTATTGCATTGGAACATAAAAAATATCCATAGAATTGCATCACATAGAACCATCATCCATATAGGCATCATATAGGAAGCATTTCATAACCATATAGATTTCCATCCATACATCACAACATGCATAAGAATGGAAAGTAGTCATGTGCATCTACCCATCCATATAACATAAAAATGTGTAAGCATAAACCATACATCGCATAAACATAAAATGCATAATCATAGAATCACATCATAAATCCATAACATAGAAGAATGCACATAGAATCATAAGCATCATGTAGTTTCCATCAAAAATCATGTATCTCACATATATATAAAAAAATGGTTTCACAATACAATATCATGATGTATCCCAAAAATGGAGCTCGCGGGCTTGATCAAAATCATAAGTGTTGAATGCATATAATAGAAAACATTTGAATATCAGCCTAGCCTATGCTGCCCTCCTCTCCTGGGCTAGATGGCTTGTCATAGGGTCCTGACCTCTAGAACTACGAAAACCCTAGCACTACTTTGAGTCCTTTGTGAATGTTTCCTACTCTTGCTTTGACTCTGGAAGCTTGGATCTCTGGCAGTCTCTAGCATGCCTCACTCATATAAGTCTCTGTAATACTAAGCCTACCTATTGGCTCGATATAAGGTATGTACTAAATTGGAAATGGTCCCACTCATTGTCACAATGAACTCAATGCAATATTGGTGAGCCCTTTATGCTCTGATCACTATCATATCCCTCTCTATGGTGAGTGTTTGCACCTATCCCTATAGCCCTAGTTTCTGAGCTACCTACACCTGTAATTCCTATCACTACACCTATTGAGCCTAGATCTATGCCTAAGACCCTTTTCTAGCATATTCATCATCATCCTTCATAACAATATTGACCTCCCAAATAGGGACATCATGCACACCCTCTCCCATAATCACATCTCTAGCAACCTCCTCCACTGCAACCTTATCCTCTCTGACAGTATCCTCCTCCTCAGCCTCCTCTACATTGAACTCCTCAACCACTACCTCCTCACCTATATTTCCCATGATATCCTCCACTCTAACCTCCTCCATCTCCACCTCCATTTTCTCCCCCTCCTCCTAGATGGGTGGAATCCATTGGCACGCTCTTTTTATTGCTCTTGGAGGTACTCTCTCTTCACCATCGACCTCTTCCATCTCTACCTCAACCACATTTCCTACCTCATTGTGATCTACCCATCATCTCTACAGGCACTAGTTGATCTAGGTTAGTAAATAGTGTGGACCTATGTGCCACCCACCACATGCCATAGTCTTGAGTAGTCCTAGAATTTTCCACATCGTTTGTTTCTTCCCACTGAACTGGTTGCAATCCTGTGATCTCTTGCAGTTCTTCCTAGATTTTTATCACCAATCCCCACTGTGTGATCTCCCGAGCTGACCTCACAAACTTTGCAACTCCTATCAGCACACCCTGTCTCTCATTGAACTACCTTAACACCCTCTCAAGCAAGTGCCTCTCTATGATTTTTTGAGTCTAAACAGTCCAACTAATCATATATCATGTGTACCTATAGTATAGAAGGTGCTCACCATCATTGGCCCAATCATGGAAATATCTATATGGCCTCCATGTGAAACCATCCATCAGGTCAATGACATACCTCTAGTACTTGACATATCCCACCCTAGTCTGTGTCACTACCCCTCCATAGATGTAAACATAAGGTAGTTCTAGACCTAGATACCTATCCATAGGAGTTTAGAACATTGCAATTTTCTCCTAAGGCCATTTATGTATTTCCAACTATAGTAGCTTTAGGAGGATCTACGATAGACCCAAGAGTGGGAGGCATGGTTTGAAAATGGAAGTTATGGAGCTGTGGGGAGGGATTTGAGGACTATGATTTGGTTTGTCCATGTTACAGTCACATTGATTATATTATGGCACCATAGTACAACCTCAGCCTCCATCACCACCAAGACTAAAGGGCTTGGGGAGCCATGCTCCTAGGGGCTAGAGGCCTATTTTGTATATGTGTCATTTTGTACTTATGATATCATTTTGTACAACATTATTTTTTATGAATAGACATATATATAGTCACCTTTTTTTGATACAAATATGTGATACATGTACATGATACAGATTTATATATATATATATACATGAGATACTAGTTCCAATATCATGGTGTTCATTTTATGTGTATATATTTACTTTCATGTATGATTATGTGATGGATGTTATACTTATGGATGCATGTTTAAATTAGATGCTAACATGATCTAATAAATACACATGGATGTATGTTAATTAAATACACTGGTGATCTAATTGCCTAACTAAAATATTTAATCAAATCCAATACATAGGTACATAGCATAATAAAACACATGTATAAATAATTCCTTATTAAATAAACTAATCTTACACACATGTTTACATCATAAAAAATATATTGAGATAATGTGTTAATGAAGGAA
>VDFB02041312.1:0-49417 GCA_007258455.2 Sequoia sempervirens
TATATATATATATATATATGTACATATATATATATATGTACATATATGTATGTATATATACACACACACATACATACATACATACATATATATATACACATATACATACATACATACATACATACATACATACACATAGCCTCATAATTAACTCCATGAGTGTGATGGGGTGGGTTGCTTATAAAAATAAAAAGGATCATTCATATCAATAAAAATCGTACCAGCTATAGCCTGCACACTGTATTAATTTTACCTCGACTTTCCATTGCTTTTTCAAGTGGCCTTCTTTTGAATGAAATGGCAATGGCGGTTATGACAGGAGGAGAGCAAGGAAACATCAAAAGGGTGAAGGTAATTTCTACCTTTATGCTTCATGCGCTATAATAAGTAAAAGCCTTTCATTATAACTCAATGGCTGCTAACCCTTTATTGCTTTTACCAGTGGCATTGGGTTATTTCTTCTAACTAAGAATGGGCGAACCTTCAAGCATTTAGCTCTAACAGTTTCAAGCTGCTTCACCCCGCAGTACCTATTGCAATGCAAACCCTTTTATTGAGCCTTATTGTTGATGTTATAGCAGCGGGAGTTCTCTTTCTCCCTCAAGTTCGAAGCAAATAAATAATTCAAAAGGCTGACTCAAGTGAAGAGTCATCTCTTTTAATATTTTTATTTTATTTATTGAGGCCGACCAAAATTAAAGGATGCCTTGCTTGGTGAATGAGGCCGACCCAAATGTGAAGTGTCTCTTGTATATATTCTGGGCGCTGTTCATACATTCTATCATTCATTATTCAATTCGCATTCTTCAAGAGGAGTTCGCATATCTACAGCAGATCGATATATTGCTGCAAGGTGTTCAATATTAGAGAGAAATCACAATTGATTGTTCATTTGCATCTAGAGAGGTGCTATATTCATTACATCAGATCGGCCTAGTGTTTGGCCAAGTTGTAAAGCAAATTGCTGCTCTTTCATTCAATATATAAGTGATATATTTGTGGCTGGGTTTTTCTCCCTCAAGAAGGAGAGTTTTCCCAGGGTATTTGCTGTGTCTTATTGTACATAATTCTGTATTTCTGCTTATTTCATTTCTGATCCTAAACACTAACACTTATAAGTTGTTATATGAATACTAGGTTTTTATGCGTTTCATTTACACTAATAATATTCAGATTCTTCTGAATATTAAGAATAGATCAATTGAAGGAAAGAATATGCAGACCAACGAGCATCTACAGGAAAAATTATATAAAAGAAAATAGAGGACTGCCCCTCCTAAATTGGAAATAAATGATAAATCTGCATATGCACCAAAGTTTGATTTCCTGAATCGGGGTATGATATCTGTTTTACAGTTATATGGTGTAGAATAGTTTAATATAAGTGATTGTGATTATTTATTTAGATATCCAAGATGCTAATGATACATTTCTGTTATAACTGCTTCCTGGTAGTATTTGTTGTCATATGCCTTAAATGTTTTAGCCATTATAGAAAGGACTGAGATTACAAGAGGGGAACAGTAATGGGGCACTCTCCTAGGTACGCCACCTCAAGATGGGGACCAAATGAGCCCCATGAGGCCAATGGGGTACAGAGGGTATTGCCTTTGGGCTTAGGAGAGATGGCATTTTCAGGGCACCCATTGTAATCTCACCCCTCCATCATGAGGAATCAGCACAAGAGGACAAATCATAGAGAGAGGGAAATGGTTGGCGAGATGAGGAGATAACGGAAAAGAAACCTCCTAGGTAGATCACCTCATATGAATGGCATGGGCCACATGAGGCCAAGAGCGATGGTATATCCACTCTTGGGCCTAGGGTAGAAGGGCCCTAGGCAACCCATCAAGTCACGTTCTCCCATACTCTCCTATGATTGAACCCTCCAAGGATGTTAAAATGCTTTGTGATTGAATTAATGATTGACCATGAGTTTATTAATATCTAGCTATGGTAATCTGCTAATTAGCATTATTGTGAAAAATGATTATAATCTGCTAATCAGTTTGATTATGGTAAATGGTTCTAACCTGTGTGCAGGGATTCAATCAAGGCCTCAATCAAGTAAAGATATTCTCTGACCCCTTTGTTTATTCAAATTAAAGAAATGGGGCAAATTTAGTGTATTCCCAATTAGGGGACATTACACGCCAACAATTCATCGTCATGACATATTCATCACGTATACAATTCACCACCAGCAATCCATCGCTGTGGTATATTCATCGTGTATACCTTTTTAATGCGTTGCCGTTCAACAAAATCTCTATACTTTTTTTTTGGGGTGCTCTTGGCCACTTAAATATTGAAAAATGTATACATGGTGAATATACCACGGCAATGAATATGTCACGACGATGAATTGTTGGCGGTGAATTGTTGGCGATGAATTGTTGGGGATGAATTTTTCTAGAGCCATGTATGTATGTATGTATATATATACATGAATAAAATCTCTTTTACATAAATCTAGGTTAACTAAATAAATGTATACTAGCAATCGCACCTTGTTGTGCAATGGGTATGCTGAAGAGGTGTGGAATGTCAATTAGTGAAAATTTTGGTCTATTTTTTGCATACATTTGAGCACTACATGAGGTCCATTAGTAGACAATTTAGCAAATGACGTTGTATGTGCAACAAAGGTCTCAAAGGATAATGGTTTAGAATTTATTGTTAGGGTTAGGGTTAGGGTAAGGGTTAGGGATAGAGTTAGAGTTGGGGTGTGAGTTAGGGTTAGGTCATGCAAAAAACTAATTAACAATACTAGAACACTAAATTAACAAAACTTACATTTATTTTTATTCACATTAATAAAACTTACATTTAAGTTTTTTGAAATCGAAAAAACAACAAGTACGATACTATAAAGGCAAGTACTAGCCACTGTGTGGCACTTGAAAATATACATATTACATAGGGGAAATGTGCTAGTTGTTGTCCATGATCCAATTGCTGTTTACTCCATGCTCACCTGACCCCCCAATAACCGTTTATATTTTAGTCATTACATTGATTTAATTATGCCAATAAAAATTTACAAATTACACCAATATATGTTCACTACTGAATGTGTAGTTGACCAAAAAAATTAAACAACTAGGGGAAACGTACCAATAATCGCCAAGGCTAACTTCGTGCATCCGTATAGAGTGGAAAATAGGCCCGATTTCTTTGATTTTTTTTGGGGCTTGTTTGTAAGCGAGTTATTAGCTTAAAAGGAAAAATTTGGCTTGTGGGTAGTTAAAATGCATCTCTATGCTCCACGGGGTTTTGGGGACGGGGAGTACCCGGTACAGCGGGACGAGTTTACGGTATGAGGGTACTTTTGGGTCATTTTTTAGGGGACGGTAGGGGACGGCTGATAAAAAAATAGGGAATTTTTTAAAAATATATAGAAATTTCAAATGTTCATAGCATAACATTGATAAAGCATTCATTCTAGACATTTGTATAAGCTTAATACATATCATTAGACTTGAATTGAGATTTCACATGAGAATCGACAAACAAATTAACAAAATTCAAATGCTTTTCATTATCAATGTGCACACGTATCATATAAAAGTCTAATAATTATAACCAAAATGCCCAAAGGCTCTAAGTCTCAACTATGAAATGACATGCTAAACATAAAACTAAGAAAATATATCGCTGTCCAAGGTCCCTAATCAGCATAAGGTAGGTCTAAATCAGCATCGCCCTCGCCATTAGAGCTCGAGTCTAAGTTAGTGTCCGTGTCAATAGAAGGATCTGCCTCAACCAATGGAACCCCAACCAATCCCTCATGTGCATTCTCCTCAATCTGCATAGCATCTTTGGGATTAACATCCCAACGTAAGGCTGGAGTCTGATGATATTGACTAGTTTGGCGATCCTTCACTCAGCCGCTCTTCTTTTGCTCTCCTTCACTTCACAAGCCAAATGTAAAAATGAGTTGCTTTTTCTCATTTTAGGGCATATATAAGGCATAAATTAGGTTAAGTGGCATGGGGCGTCCCTTGTGGGCCCGCCCATGCCTTTTTCTCATTTTAAAAAACTTTAATTTTTTATAAAAATGTATTTTTTTTGTTGCTGGGCCATAGGGTACTTCTAGAAGTACTGTAATGATGACTGTTAGAGTTTTAAGTACTGAAGCATTCCCATATCCCCTGCTATTTTGCCAAAGTCCCCTAGAAGTACCGGTACTTGAGGGCAAAGGGGATGGCTAGGGACCGTCGCCCTCACAAGGCCCCTCGCTTTCAGACCTCGCATGGGAAACAGCTTAAAACACAAGGACGGCCCGAGGTATCTGATCCATAGCGAAGAAATAGTAGTATTTAACCTTCGAGCCTCTCTACATCTTATTATCTCTTTGTTATTGTTGAGAATCTTGTGGGCTTTCATAGTGTTTTCAATGTGTTTTCATTGAAAATAGATATGTACCAATAGTTGTTTAATTTTTTTGGTCAACTACACATTCAATAGTGAACATATATTGGTGTAATTTGTAAATTTTTATTGGCATAATTAAAACAATGTAATGACTAAAATATAAACAGTTATTGGGGGGTCAGGTAAGCATGGAGTAAACAACAATTGGATCATGGACAGCAACTGGCACATTTCCCTATTGGTATTATATCTATTTCCAATGAAAACACATTGAAAACACCTTGAATTTTTTTAAGTTTTTATTGGTTGTCCAATGAACAGGTAGTGGCGAAGTGGTAAAGATGTAGGGGACGGAGGTTTAAAAACACCTTTTTTGACCACCTTCCACTTTACGGTTTGAAGAAGATGCGCTTTAACTACCCACAAGCCAATTTTTTCTTTTTAAGCTAATAACTCACTTACGAACAAGCCCACAAAAGAAATCGAAGAAATTGGACCTATTTTCCACTCTACGGGTGCACGAAGTTAGCCCTGGCGACTACTGATACATTTCCCCTATATATACATGTATATGTACATATATTATACATACATATGTATGTATATATGTATGCATATACATATATCCATATACATACAAATGTATATGTATATATATGCATATGCATACATACATACATATACATATGTATACGTGCATATATATGTAATATATGGATATATATGCATATGCATGCATGCATACATGTACATACATCTGCAAAAATCTTGTCTCGAGCTCAAAGTATCTAGTAGCTCTAAACCCCGATATTTTTAGATCTACTTTTCGTTTATTGAGAATAGATTGAAGCAGCAGCTGTATGTAGACTGATTTTGGTTTGTCTCTTTTTTTCTTAAATTCTGCTTTAGTAGGGTTTCGTAATATTTTTCCTGCAAACTCTGCCCATTTTTCTCATAGGCATCGTTGAAAACACGACACAATTTGTGCATTCTCATTGGCATCGTTGAAAACACGACACGATTTGTGCAAAATCTTGAGGCAAGTCACTTCATTGATTTCAGTGATTGTTTTTGTTCGGAAATCTGTAAAAGGCCAGATCACTTTTTGTTGTGTTTTATCTCTTTCTAAAAGAGATCTGCTGTTATCTGGTAAATGAAGGCACTGGTTCGGTGGTTTTATCTGTGGCTGTTTTTTCACATGGAGATATCTTGAACTGTGAAATGAATTTTACGTTCATTTGGTGGCTTAAATTTTTTTTCCTTGCTCTTGAGGATATTTTTGTGACAATTTTTCTGACAGAATTATTAAGTATTGAATGTATAGCAGCTATTGCAAAGCTGTAAATGCAATGGTTGCCAGAGCTATTTTCACATAGAGTGAACAGTAGACATCGGATCTTTATATGTTAAACTTAATATTTTCTTCTTTACAAAGCTTATGCATTGTACAGTACATATTTTTCACAGTTTTGTGCCATTATACTGGCTCTTGTACTTTAAAGACCAAATGTCACAAGGCAAAGGATTGCCGTGACACATATGACTAAAATTTTACAAGATTGCGTTGAATAAGTGACAAACAGCTCGGTTTTCTAAACGGATGCATCCTCACACATGATTGGTTACTTGGTTAAGACTGATGCATCCTCACACATGGTTGGTTACTTGGTTAAGACTGAGTGGTCCAATTTGGTACCGATATACTTTTGATATTATTATATTCTTTTCGGAAAGAATGTGTATGTTACTTAAAAAACAGGGGTGCTACATTTGAGAGATCATCTTCCCTCAGGCCAAAAGAGGGAGCATTGATATTATTATATTCTTTTCTGAAACCATGTGTAGTTACTTAAAAAACAGGGGTGCTACATTTGAGAGATCATCTTCCCACAAAGAAAGAGAGCTAGCATCTCTGCATTTGCATCAAAAATTGGAATTCTTGTGAACCACTACTCAAGAATTCCAATATTTTGTGAACCACTACTCAAGAATTCCACTACTCACTGCATTTGCGTCAAATATTGGAATTCTTGTGAACCACTACTCAAGAATTCCACTACTCACTGCATTTGCATCAAATATTGGAATTCTTGTGAACCACTACTCACTACTCGGTTTGACTACTCAGTTTGACTGAAAAACTACACAGTTGAATCCGGATAAATACCTCCTCCCTACTCAGTTTGACTGAAAAACTACACGGTTGAATCCTGATAAATACCACATCTTTATCAATCAAACTGTAGGCATACAGGCTGTAGGAACACAAGTAACAGTATTGTAAGTCCAACGGTATCCCAACTGTAAAAGCATCGCATAAAAAGCAGTAACCCAACCCTCACTGCATAATCTAAAAGAATAATAAGTTACATACTTTAAGGATAGTGGAATTAAAAGTCAATTGTGACTGACGAAGCAGCCAGGGAGAAGGCTGGAGATGCCTAAATTTACAAGGGTGTTTTAACTTAAATTGACTAAATTTTTTAGAATTCCCGCTAGCTACAAGAAATATTGTTTGCTCAGGCATTAGTGTGCTTTAACTTATTCTGAAATCAAATGCATACAAAGAATGCGATCCTCATTTCAGCTATGAGATATATTGAGAATATATACAATGATACAGGCACAGCCTGAATGATGAATGGAATAGTAGATGAATTTGTTTAGACACTGACAAGCTTCATAGCCTAAGCAAAGATATATAAAAATCCTTACCCGTTACTCATGTACGCTGTGCCAGTCATGCTTTAACAGAGTTAACAGCCATTGCCTTAAAATGAAAGGGTTTGCATTGCAATAGGTACCGCGGGGTGAAGCAGCTTGAAACTGGTAGAACTAAATACTTGAAGGTTCGCCCCTTCGTAGTTAGAACAAATAACCCAACGCCACTGGAAAAAGCAATAGAGGGTTAGCAGCCATTGAGTTATAATGAAAGGGTTTTACTTAAAATAGCAGATGAAGCATAAAAGTAGAAATTACCTTCACCCTTCTGATGTTTCCTTGCTCTCCTCCTTTCATAACCGCCATTGCCATTTCATTCAAAAGAAGGTAGCTTGAAAAAGGAATGGAAATAGGCATATATGTAGTGAATACACACAGACACAAGCTACTTTAACTCGCATGCATAACCCCGAAAGTCGAGGTAAAATTAATACAGTGCGGAGGCTAGAGCTGGTACGATTTTTATCAATGTGAATGATCCTTTTATTTTTATAAGGGACCCCCCCAGCACACTCATGAAGCTAATTATGAGGCTACGGACACAAGGGATGTAGTACTGATTGGCTTAAGTTTCACCCTGTTAAAGTGTTCCATCCGTTGGCCGCTAAAAATTGCTTGCCCGAAATAGGGTGACGCGTAAATAAAGGGAAGAGCCACTTAGCTTATTTATTTAAAGCGTGGCACAAAGCTGTTTGAGGGCATATCTCTCGTCGCATTAGGTATTTGTCATGCATTTCTTGTGTTCGAAATGGAATGGTATGGAAGATTTTAGGTAGCAATGTTTGCAAATTACGGAAGAATTGAAGTACCTAAGAGTCTCTATTTGAACTTCACCGTGTTCATTTTGTCGATCAATGGCGTACAGTTTCAAACAAGGTATGCAAGACGATGTAAATGATCACGACTGTTCCTTCTCGTCGGTTTCTGCTTACCATTTTCTCTGCCATTTTTTGCATTCACAGTTCACTATTCATCGGCTCCAAACTTTGCCCGCTTTTACCTACTCCTTGACGTCGTTGGCTGCACGACGTGCACTGAACAATTAACATAGACGACACGGAGAAAATAAATGCATAATTTCTTATTTATGATTCAAAAATATGGTATTTGGCGCTTCTTAACTACGCTCTCTAAGTCACTTTCGCTATTAATGCATTTAAGAATAGAGTACATAGACGATGCAAAAGTACATTTCTATGTAGGGGTTTAAGAACAACTAATTATGGATAGAGGGAGTTTTCATAGTGAAAATGTTATGTCATTAATTAAATTTTAATTATTAAAATATTTATAAGCTTTCTTTAATTTTAAGTATTAATAAATTGTGGAGTGTAGTTTTTAAAAAATTGTGCATAAGTCCGATTGGAAATTATTTTGCTAAGAGAGTGGGTGTCATTGAATTTTTCTTTTAACTTTTCAATGGTTCGAAATTCTTATTTAATTAATTCATATATTTGATTTAAGCTTTATTCAAAGAAGAGAGGACAAACCTCTTATTTCATTTCAAATATTTATATTTATTTTAAATATAATTAATAGTAATATTGTATTTATTTTATATTATAAAATATATAAAATTATTTAAATTAATCACATATATATATAATTATGATATTATTTAGTGTGTATTATATTATTGTAGAATGGTTTAATACATAAAATAGATACCTAACTAAATTATATTTATTTATATATATATTGATATTTTTTATTTAAGTTGATCATATTTTACATTAAGAATTGGTGGAAGTAGAGGTGGATAGAGAGATAGATCCCCATGGAGATGTATCTATACCAAATTTGGAGCTTTTAATTTTGATTTCTCTCTATTTTCAAATAAACCCTTCAATTTAAACCTGCTTGACTCCAATATGCTTTAATTTAAAAAAGAAACCCTTGATTTTAGGAAGTAGTTCCCCTCTAATTTGTATTTAGTATTTTTCCCCCTTTGCATGCCATACAATTTAAGTTTTTGTGTATCTTTGCACCAAAGCAATATCTTTAACTCCAATTCTTACATAACTTGCTCCACCATGATTTGAAAAATGTCTTCATTGTAAGCTGGATTGACTCCAATCTACTTTAATTCAACCAATCATTTTCAAGAAGCCCTGGCTTTGCATTTCCCTCTAAATCTACATTTAGAATTATCGCCTAGTCTACAATTTATAATTTCAATTATTTATTGGATATTTTAAATTCTCAAACATAATAATGTAATCTAAACTATGCCTTCTAATTTTTTAAATATAATAATGTATTCTAACCTATGCCTTCTAATCTAACACATTTGAGGTCTATCTTTCCCAATTATCTCACTATCTTTCTCTATCCCTCTTTATCTTTATATCTCAGTCTATCTATGTTTATTTCTATCCATATCTCTACCTCCATCTCCCTATCTCTCACTCTACTCTCTATATCTCTATTTATCATTTCCTATATATTTATCTCTCCATCTATCCCCTCTTATTCACTCCATCTCTCCCTCCATCTCTCCTACTCTCTCACTCATCTCTCTATCTCTTTCTTTCCATATCTTTTTCTACCTCTATCTCACAGCTCACTATCTCTCTCCCTATCTCTCTATCTCTTTCCCTTTCCCTCTCTATATTTCTATGTCTCCCTCTATCTATATCTATCCCTCTTTCCCTCTCCCTCTCCCTCTCTCCCCTCTTCTCTCTCTCTCCCTTTCTGCCTATATGTCCTCATTTTATCTCTCTTACCCTCCTCTACCTATCTCTCTCCCTCTCTCCCCCTCTCCTATGTCTCCCTCCCCCTTTCTACCTCCCCTTGTCTCTTCCTCTCTCCCTCCCTATCCATACCAGATCTATCTCTCAATCTCTACCTATCTCTCCCTTTCTCTTTCCATACATCTACATCTCTCTTTCTCTTCACATATATCAATATATCTCCCTATTTCTCTCTCCCTCTCTCTATCTCCCCTTCTTTCTTTCTCCATATCTCCGTCTCTATTTTTCTACCTCTACTTATCTTTTTTTTGTCTATTTATTTATCTCGAGTTGTCTCTCTTCCTCACCCCCTCTCTCTATATCTGCTTATATCTCTATCACTTTATCTCACCATCTATATCTCTCTTTATCTCACGATCTGTATCTCTCTCTATCCCTCCCTCTCCCTCTATATATCTCTTTCTCTTCCTCTCTATCTCTTCCTCTATATCTCCCTATCTCTCTCTATCTTTATCTCTCCCTCTATCTTCCCCTCTCCCCCTTTGTTTTGACATGTATCCCTCTCTATATCTATATCTCTTTGCCTCTCTATCTCTAATTATTCATATTTCTTCTTTCATATCTCCCTTTATTTCGGTTTCATTATCTCTCCATCTCTCTTTACCCCTACATCTCTCCCTCTATAAAACTTGTTATCTCTATCTCTATCTTTCTATCTCTCGCTCTCTCATTCTCTCTCTCCTATATATTTATCTCTTTCATCTCTATCTATCTCTCTCTCCTCTCTCTTTATCTCTCCCTCTCCTTCAACTCTATATGCATCTCCATCCTTATCTCTATCTTCCTCCCTATCTTTATTCCATGTCTATATCTCCTTACCCCTTTCTCTCTCACACTCTTTCCCCCTCTATCACTCCCTCTTTCTATCCCTCTTTATCCTTCTCCCTCTCTCCCTCTCTTCCTATTACAAACATAACATGAGCTTGTTAGTAATGAAGCTTGATTACCTTCCTGAGCTTGTTAGTTTTGTTTTAATTATGTTTGGATCCTTGTAAGTGGATGCACATTTGATTTGCATCTACCACTTCTCTATTGAGGCCTTGTTGCACAAACAACATCATTTTTTTTTTTCAAAGTAAGCTTCCACACCTCTTTGTCGTACCCATTGCACACAAGGTGTGGTTGCTAGTTGTAGGAAATAAGAGATGTCTCATATGTATTATACTAGCAATCACACTTTGGTCTGCAATGGATACTTCAAAGAAGCTAATAAGGGAAAATTATGGTCTATTAGTTGTATACATTTTTTTGAAGTACACGGGGTAAATTGGTAGGTCATTTATTATAAGAAAATATAAAGTTTAAAAATCTTGTTTAACATATAATTGAATATTTATTTTCTTTTTGCAAATGAACCATCTTGCATGAAGATTGAAGACATGAAATATGTATATCAAAGAAATAAATTTTTGTAAAAGTTCTATACAATTGCAAATGATACATCTTGAATGAAGATTTAATACATGAAATACGTATATCAAAGAAAGAAAGTGTTGTAGAATTGTATAATTCAATTGGAAAAGAAAAATAAGGCATAAAAGAAATAATTCAAGAATACATTTTGTCTCATTTTGCATACATTTATTTGTAAAATATATAGATTTGGTCATTTTTTTAGGAATCGGACCTGGAAAAAAAAATGAAAAGGAAAGCCAACATCAATTTATTTGGTATATATGAATAACATGTACAATCATAGATGTTTGATATATATAGAATCCTAGAAGTATAGGTTATTTGTTAATACTTGAGAATACATATTTATTTTTTTGTCAGGATTGAGCAAAGTGAGGAGTAATGGAAAGTGGATATAAAAAAGATGTTTTTAAAAGAGTGTACATAAAATTGAATAAACATAATTATTTTACATATATTGAAAATGTAAAGCTAAAGATTTTGTTAATGATGTATAAGTTAAAAAAATAAGGATTAAATAAATTATGGAACAAACTTGGAGTTCTTGTAATTTTATTTGAGCATTTCAAGGGACTACATGTGATAGTGACATCAATTGCTCCTCTTCCTTTATCAAATAAGAAACATATGGGAATTTTTGCATGTGTGCATATCTTTGGAATGTGAACGTAAGGTGTATACAAAGACCTGCAAGTTCATGGACTATTGAAATAGTTATGATTTTTTTTCCTTGAAGGTTAATGTTGTTGATGTTAATTATTGCCCTTTGAAGTGTAAGACCTTATGATTTGGGTATTGTTAAGGCCCATTCCATTTTAAGTGGGATTTGGCACCAACTACCATGGCTCAATGGAGTTGTAGGGACATTTTTTGGGTTGTTGTGATCCCAAATTGGGCCTATGTAATGATTGAATTGAACAACAAAAAATAAGGGAAGTTGTTGTGGCTTTTCACTATTTTTGTATATAATTGTTTTGACTTGTCTAAGTGCACCATTGATAAGGCTTGTTTCTACTCACAAATTTTAACATAACATAATTTCTTGCTCAATACACGAGGGATCATAGATTGAAGTTTTTTTTTGTATGGATTTGAGCATGTTGAGCCCCTTAGTTGCTTCATAGTCAACAAGGCAACAAGCATTGTTAAAGACAACAACATATGTTTATTATATAGTGGTACCATTTATTTTTTTGAAAATATATTTATGGAGGATAAGAAAGTAGATTTCTTAATAGAGGTGAGTGAGGAGCTCGAACATGACATTAGTAAATGCCAATCTACAATTGTAGGTTCAACATTCTGTAACTAGAGAGAAGTTAATGAAACAATAATTTGAGTAGGCTACCCACTGCTTTGACATAATATTTAGTTTGTTGTAATAATTGTTGTTAATTTGCTCTATAGTGTTCCCCCATAGGAAGCTGAAGCATACACAGGATGTCCTTGACTAATGGTTGTTGGCCAAGGTCACTAAAGAGCATGACTAGTCGCCTTCCAAAAGGGATTTGGTTGTGGGTAGGGAAAGCTTCACACAACCTCATGTATATGCATTGTAGCAACTTTGGACCAATGAAGCTTATTTCATCTATAAGAATGTAGTGAATGAAGTACATTCTCTCTTAGAAGGTTGTAAGTTTTTGTCCTTATAGGGGGGTGATTTCTTTGATCAATATTCAAAGTGCAAAATGAATTGTCAATAATTTTATGTTGAATGTTGTAAAACCTATAGGTACAAGAAGTAATAGTGGTGATTGACCATTTTGGGCTAAAATCATGAGTGTGGAATTGATGTTTGTTATTAGGTGTAACATTAATTGGCTCCTATAGTTTCTTAAGCAATTATTTTAGTGATGTTTGCAAAGTGTTGGCAGATAGGTGTGACACAACTATATCAAATACTTTTTGTTATTCAATAGATAGGTGATTATGGGTATTTTGACTAATCATAGGGTGGAATTGAAATGTTTGACGGTTGGAGTCTATGAAATCAATAGTCATCATTTGTTGTAGTGGATTAGAGTAATGAGCTCCCAAGTCATGGTCTAGGTTCAACTCGCATCGACCAAGCATGTCAAGTTCATCTAGTTGGAAAGGAAGGCCTAGGTGTAGACCTAACAAGACTTTCCATTCACTTTGGTTGTTTTCTTGTAGTTCATCACCCTCACTGGAAGGTGTGTTGGCTTTAGGTTCTTTGGTTGGTTTTGTTGGTGTGCATCGTACATGTTATAGATGGTATTTGCATGATAACCTCTCCCATTGCATTAAAATTTGATTGATGGATGTGCGAAAGTCATTTTGAATTCTATGAAATGGATGGTAAAGTAGTTCACTCTAATAAAATTCATGCAAACATTTGTCATATTTTTTTAGCAATTATTGTGAACCATGGGGAGACTCGAACAATGGTTGTTGCAAGCTTGTTTCTTATAAAAAAATAATATCTCCCTATCTCTCTCTAAAATAATACATATAATATATGCCATTGGAAGATATAATTAATTAACCTCATGTACTATAGACAAATTCACGCCTATGTTTTATCAAAATTGCTATAATTTGTTAGGAAAGGATTCTCTATGCATTAGAAGAATCTTGGAAAATAGGAACAATTCTAAAGCAATTCCATCTGACACATATTGCAATCATTCCTAAGGTCAAAGCCCAAAAAATTTCTCAAAATTTAGGTTGATTTCTCTATGTAATATAATATATAAGATTTTTACTAAAGCCATGTATCTCACTCTAGCCACTCATCCCTAGTAGATAATTAAAGGAAGCCTTTGTGAGGATTTAGTGAATTGTTCAACCAAGAACTTATCCTTTGAATTGTGTGTCTACCCATAAACACCAAGTTGATTGAACATTAGAAAGTCCTTACACATAGATGATGGGGATTTGATGAAAATAAGAATAAATAAAAAATATTAATTAAATGACTTTATTTAATTAATAAATGGGATTGGGAATAGATGAATTAGGAATAAATTTATCAAACTAGAAATGGTGGAAGTTTGAGAATTGGGGTAAATCCATGGGCATGTGCACAAAAAAGTGGTAAAATGTGCAAAATGATAAAAATGCATTCATGTTTTGAAAAAATTCAAATAACATGATGGTGTCATGGATTAAAAAATTCGAGGCACTAAGGAGATCCCTATTGTTGCCAATGAATTCTCCAAAATCATAGAGGTTTCTCTTCTCAATCCCTTCCCTGTATAGTTGCAGGGCCTTAATAACCACAACCTTTCTTATTCACAGTGAGAGCATTAAAGATGATCGCAAGAACCATTGGCCAGGAACTCAGGGATTGAATCCATCTCATATTTAACCATATCAGCAACATCATGAGTGACTAGATGATGTACATAGGATGACCCCACAACTAAGCTCCCCATCACTTGGATCACATTTTTAGTGAACTAAAGTAGAACAATGTCATCATGAGCATGCCCATCCACCCAACAAGAATTGTCGACAATTTTTATAATCACCTCTTGAGTACCCTCCTTTCCAATCTTGACAAGCCTTGTGATCTGATCATCTACCGTCTCCTCCCACAACACATCCTCCCCTTATTGCTCATCTTGCTCATCTTCTTTCGCGTCCTTTTGACAAGTGTAGGCGCATTCAACTCCAAACATAATATGGCTCACCATGGTATGCACACTTCACATAACACAATAAATAGAGATTGTCTTCAGATAAAAATGGTGATAAAAACAAGGAACAAACAAATAAAGTTGGTGTAATAGAGTGATTCCTGAAAGATAAGAGTAATGGCACATAATACAAAGCAAATAGAAAACTTCAAACTAATAAAGAAGCAATGAATCAAGTGGATAAAGAAGCAATGAACCGAGTGGTGTAATGGCGAGCACACTTTGTAGGGGCTGCATCAAACGATTTGAACCAACGACTGTGGCTTCCATACCTTCAAGCGATTGTAAAATAGAGTTTAGCAATGCATCCATTGAGGCCTTTGTTGTCATGGGCACGTTTATGCATGGAGGATATAGCATGTGGTACACAAATTTAATAAAATCCTGAAGAGGAATTAGCATAGGTGTATTGTAGATCTTGGAGTGTACAACAATATAATATTGTAGAGCTTCCATGTTTGAAAATATCAAGGCAATCAAAAATTTATAAATACAAATTTGAACTATTATATCTGAAAAGCCTGGGGCAATCTAGTGCAATCGATGAATATATAAGACCCACTACATTTGAGCATTTAATGGACACTTGATCGTCACACCCATATCTGTGTTGGATTTTTCTAGGCTGAAGATATTTGTGTTGTATAGATTCAACCAGGTCGAGGTCACATCAGATATCTACGTTTCTCTCCACCCCAACATTTCTCTCCTCACATAGTTTGGCGATTTTAACTTCACAAAATGTGTATGTGTTTTTAACTTAAAAAAAGTGTATGTGTTTTATTTAGTTTTAATATTTCACAATGCATTTACCTTTAAAAAACATGTATGTGCTTTTAACTTAACAAAAAACATATGTGTTCTATTTAGTTTTGAGTTTTAATGATGCATTTACCATTACAATACACATACGTGCCTTTAACTTAACAAAAAATGTATGTGTTTTATTTAGTTTTGAGTTTCAATGATGCATTTACCATTACAATACATGTACATGTTTTTAACTTAACAAAACACGTATGTGTTATTCTTAGTTTTGGCCAATAGTTTAAACCCTTAACCATATACTCAACCCTAAACCCTACACCCTCAACCCTAAACCTTATACCATATGTACCCTAAACTGTATCCCTCAAACCTAGGCCCTAAAGCCTATAGGATAAACCCTCAACCCTAGGCCCTAAAGCATATAGGCTAAACCCTCAACCCTATGCCACATACCCTCTTGACTGTAAACCCTATCCCTCAACCTTGGGCCCTAAGGCCTATATGATAAACCCTCAACCATATAAACTCAATCCTAAACCCTATATCATATACCCTTGACCCTAAGCCATAACCCTCAACCCTAGGCCCTAAATCCTATAGGATGAACCCTTGATTCCCCATACACTCAATCTTAAATGTTATACCCTCAACCCTATACCTTATTGTTACTGGATTTTGCTTCCAACTCAATCAGGTAAAGTTGAGATTGTGTTTGCAATTAAAAGATAAAAGGTATACATTCAAGTCTACTATGTTATATCCATATGCATAAAATAAATTATCAAATAGACTGCATTACATTGTGCAAATGTATACAACAGAGAAGAGAGAGAACAAATGTTGCATAAAAGTTGTCTTTATTGATAATCATAAATGTATGGTGTCCCACATAAGTCATGGGACTAACTATTTCAATACAGTAAAAGAAATAAACTATACATTTGAAGATACAAAAAGTAAAGAACGTATATGGAAAGAGAAGGGATCCATCATTGCTTGAATGACAAATCCCAAGTTGAGTAGCTGTATCATTTTCCAACCCCTCCTGCTTGTCCAATCTCCAGAAGTATTCTTGCTGCTCCAAGATTGCCTGCATGAGTGATAGAGAGTTTGTTAGAGCTCAAGACCCATAACTTTACATATGCAACATCTACAAACATATAGCCTATTCTCATAAAGCATTGAAATAGTCTACATATCGCAGATGTCTAGGAAAATAGAAGGTTATCATAAACATCTATCATATGCTTTGTTTTATCTAACATGTTTGTTCACTGTGCAGGTATAGGTGAAATCTTTGATTGTTGAATTTTTTTCAATTGAGATCACAACATGTGGAGTAATGGGTTCCCACAAGGGTTGAGCCCAACATGCTGCCCTCTATTTTAAAGGGGGGTGAGAATGAAATAAAACATCATGTTTATCAATTTTAACAAGTATCGATCACCTATGATAGTGAATTGATGAATTTCACCGTCATAAATGACAAATGCTTGCTAAAATAGAACTTGATTAAAAGAAGAACAAGGTCATGAGTGCAAGTCACATTTAAACCTCTTGAATATTCATAAAGGAGCAGTTTCAAGGCTAATCACATAGACAGTCATATTAGCAAAGGGAAAAATTGTGGGCATCATTGCATAGTGGAAGGCCACCTACAAGTGACAGTGAGCTCTTGTCTATAGAAGTAGCACTCAACACAGTAGCATTGCATTGAAAAGATAGTCATCAAGCTATAAGAGGAGAAGAGTCATGAATGCAATGTAAAAGACAATAAAATTGATACAATAGGATGCTTAAAGGATTGTCATGGATATCACTTAAGTGGCAATGGGAATCATCAGGGCTATTCAAATGGTTTTAGTTCCAATGTCAATATACACTATTACTGTTACAATGAATACAAAGACAACTGTTGAGATGGAGACAAGTTACAGTATTACTTGGAACAATCACCTTTTATATTTTGCACAAAAGTAATTTATGTTCTATGTTTTTAGAAAGTCAAATGAACAAATAATAGCAAAAAATATGGCATAGAACAAATACAAAGAAAATGTGAATACATCATGTGGATACCCATGTTTTCTATATGTTGTAGTGATCATATTTCATAAAATATCTTATTCTTTCCATAAGATAAAAGCATATCCATAATTTTATTATGAAGACTGTTATGTGACAAAAGGAAGTCACTTGTGAAGGATGAAAGAATGGACATTTCCCATGCAAAAGTGTTTTCTAGAGAATACAGGTTTGTAGTATTGAAGATATGTAACCATTAGAGGTGTTGTATGTAGCAAGTAGATTGGATAGTGGCTTTGTTAGCTAGTTGTTTCTACATAATGCTTGTGAGATCGAGATGAATCCTTAGCATTAAAGGGAAAATTTGAATGGATAACACTAAAAGTGATAGAAGCTAAAAAAAATGGAAAGCCCTGAACGAAGCATGGAGTGAAGATCTTAAAATCCTTAAGTGTTAGTATGTGAAGCTGAGCCACATGCAGAATGGAGTTTCACATCTATATTTTCTAGAAAATACATGAAAAAAGAGCTCACGACCTATAGAACCAGGATGAGTTCAAAGGAACCCATGTTTGCTCATGAAACTTCATGAAGACGTAGAGATTCATCAAGGGGTTGTGCTATGGCATGGGTTTTCTGAGGGGGTGAGCATGAATTAGTGCAGGAAGTGTAGCCCTATTCCTCCATAGCAAGAAGAAAATTTTCTACAAAATGTATGAGTTTTGTGTAAGTAATGGTAGTAAGGAAAAGTATGCACAAAATAGTAACTCTCATTTGTGTACATAAAATGAAAACCCTCAAGTTTATCTGCATAAAGGAAGGATGAATCTCGGCCATAGGTGAGAATAAGGCCTTGATACCTGCAAAGATGTAAAGTTGTGGCCATGGAGGTGTAGAAATCATAGTTACAAAAACAAGAAAATGCAAGGGACAAACCTTTCAAGCCACATAAATGGAACACATGAAAGAAACCCTTGTCACTTGCAAAAGCCAAGTTTACAAAGAAATATATACATAAAATAATGATTTTCATTTGCATACAGAGAAACATGAGTTTTTATTTTCTCTTCATAGAGAATAGAAAGTTTTTATGGTAAAGTCCAAGCACGAGGAGGAATGCACAGAGAGACCAAAGTATATTCATTATTTTGGTATAACAAAGCTCAGGAACAAGCGTTTTTCTTCATACTTTGAAGATAAAAGCAAAATGTATGCAAACAAAGAGCTTACCCGAGCTCAGCCTTGCTATTTTTGCATAGAATTTGATAAAAACTTTCAGGAAACCTCCACAGAGCTTTAGTCAAAACTCCTATGTCAGTGGGTGAAACTTCCAAAAGTGCAATGTGAATTGGTCATTAGGGTTTCAACCCTAAATATGCTGAAAACCTAAGGAATTTTTACCTTTCATTTTAAACATTTGCATTAAAACTAATACCCTCACATTATGTCCTCCAATAAAAGTGTCTAGGAAAGGAAAAAATGACATGCATTTTTGCTTTCTACAAGTATGTCAATGTTTTATTTTGCATCAACTATAAATTTAAAGCATTTGAATAAGTGATATGGTTATAAATCACTTAGTTAAGTGTTATTTTAATGAAAAAGTGATGTAATTATGCCATGCAAATGCATTAAGGGAATATAGTTGAGCTTTTATGTCTATGCAAGCATATAGGGGGGAGATTAGTGAAGTTGGTCGACATATGGAGGTGGTGTAGGATAGGATTTACTCACTTTTTGGAGGGAATGAGAGTATTTATGGGGTAGTTTCTCATGTTTTTATGATGTAAAAGGTCAAAGTTGACCTTTTCTTCACTTTGGACTTGTTTTGGAGGGACTTTGAGACCTATTTTCTGGGCTTTTTGGTTAAACATGACCAAGAAGGTTCTAGTTCCTATTTTGGTGTATCTTGATGGAGAATGAATATAGTCACTTGTTGACTCATTTGTATAGTTAGTTCTTACTTGTTCTTTTTTTTGCTTTGTGACTTATTTTGAGTCCTTGGAGAAAAAGATAGTGTTTTGTAGCTCTTTTGACATGTATAGCAGTGGATACCTTAGAAATGAATGAAGTTAAGTATTTTTCCTTATCATTTTTTCTGTTCTACTGTGTGCAAGTGTTTAATTGATGAGATTACTTGTGAAGTTATCTATTTCCTTGTAGTTTTGTCTCATTGTTAGCACCTCTTGTAGAAAAATATGTATGTTGCAGGTTATAAGTTGTGTTAAAATGCAAATGCTTCTAGTTGTGAAAATATCTTTCCTTCTAAGAGTTTGGCATTAAAGCCTTCTTATGAAACACTTATGTAAGAAATATATGAAATTGAGTTGTGTAAGCCAAGATTTGTCATTTGATTGAACTGTGTATGTAAGTTGTTCTACAGGTCCTAGTTAGTGTTTTGGTGCATCACCTTTTTTTTCAAATTTTTCTCAATTTTCAATTTATGCATCCCTTTACCCTTTTCCTTTGCAAGTCATTAGAGTAGTTTAGGTGAGTACCTTAGGAGCCAGCCTTCTCTGGAGGTCCATTCCAAGTTTATGTAACCCATATCCTAGGAATGTTCCCATGTTTCTCCAAAGTGCTAAGTTTTGCAACTTAGCAAGGGCGCAATTTTGGAGATAACAATTTTTGGCATGCCCGGTGAGAGTGTCGAATCAAGACAGTCTTAGAAATTTATGTTTATTGCTAGTTTTGATATGTAACCAGTATTTCTTAGAGTTGTGAGAGGTTAAATCAACATATCTGGTGACTCTAAGTGTGGAAATTAGTAGAAAAACTAGTGCTACAACAACTTATGAGAAGGATTCAGACAAGGAGTTCAAAATCTTTCAAGTATTTGCAGTTGTCTCCACCCAAAAGGCAGGGAAAAACTACAAAAAGAGATCCACCTTCATTAAGAAAGACAAAATCAACTCCAACTTTAGTGAGAGCTACTGTTCATTCTATAAGAACTCACATTTTTGTTGCACCAATGATAAGAAATCAACCTTTTGTATTGTTTAACAGGGGCAACCCATTAAACTTGGCACAACATGACAATATTCCAATGGAAGCCCTTAAGAGTATTCCTTTTTTTCAGTAGAGAAGATCAAACTACACCCATTGAACACATCAAAGATGTAGCAAATTTGTGTTCAATACATCAAATAACATAAGAAAGTGTAGTCATTAGAATGTTGGTATCATCCATTAAGGGTAAAGCTCTTCAATGGTTTAGGAGCTTGGCAGTTAATTCGATCACCACATAGGATCAACTTGGAGAAGCATTATGTAAACAGTTTGAGGACAAGTTTGATCACTTGTCATTGGTGGAGCAACTCACTACTATCAAGAGGGCCCCTCACAAACACATAAAAAAAATTAATCTCTATTTCCAAAGGTCCTGGGACAAATTTCCACAGAACATAAGGCCTTCACTTGAGTATGCATTTATGTATTTTTTAGGTCTTTAAATAGTGAGATTGTTGTTATGATACAGTCTATGGGTGGGAACACATTACCATAGGCCTATGACATAGTTGTTAGAGCTGAGAACAACCTTATACAAGTTGGAAGGATAGCTCCTACACCTCCCATGCCAATCTCCCCTGATATACAACCATCTATTGCTATGTCAGTACCTCAAATAGCCCCTTTTCTAGCTACTATTAGTCAAGAAAAAATTGTCCCAACCTAATCTCCTAAGTTGCAAGAGATAAAGGGTTTACTTCAGTCATTTGGGAATGAATTAGTGAACATAAAGAAGTAGCAGTTTCAAAGCTCCAAGCCATACCAGCCTCAAAATCAAGGACATAACCAACCTTATCAGACTAATAGGTAGCCATATCAAGGAAACAATCAAGGAGCAAGGAAAAATCTCAACCCAAGGCCTTTTCAGCCATACAATCCAACTCCAATCAGTTCGGCTAAGGAGCTCGAACCTGTTCAAAATAACCTTGCAGCTGATTATGAGTGGTTTTTTCCTTGCAACCAACCCCATAACCAAGCTACATGTTCAAATAAGGTTATCAACCAAGATTTGATGGTGCAGAATGTATCAAGTATGCAAAATGTTCTGAATCTCCACAACAATAGGATTTCCCTCCAAGTGATACAACTTTCCTAAATCGGCAAGGAGGGGAATTTTGTGAAGTGAATAGAGATGATTCTCCAATAGTAGGTAATACTAGACCCAAGAAGAGGGCTTTTGAAATTGGACAATTAGAAAACAAAGAAAAGGAAGTTGTTGGTCCATCCAACTCTCAAGTGCCACACATACTGCAAAGAAATATACAAGACTCTACCAAAGAGTAGCTTGGGAACCAACCCCAATTAGCCCACTTGCAGGCAAGACCTACTGTTGTAAGGACCCATCAAAAGGTAAACACTATTGCACCTTTCAACATTATTGAGCACATGAAGAAAATGAATGTAACTATGTCTATGTGGGATTCCTTGTCCATCCCAAGACAAAAGGATTTATTGCAGTCTGCACTATCTAATTTAAGTGTTTCAATTGATGTTACAGTTGGTCAAGTCATGACTATTTTTACAAACACACCTAAAACTAGTAGTGGGAAGTTAGGTAATGATGTTAAACCCCCACCCTTTTATGTGTCTTTGATAATACGGGATAAATTGGTTCATAACTGCATGATAGATTCAAGGGAAAGTAGTTCTATTATGCCCAAGTAGATTATTGATAGGTTAGGATTGAATTATCAACCTCTTGAAAAGGGAGTGGTCCAACTTGATGAGACAACCATTAAAATCTTAGGTGTCATTAAGGATTTAAGCCTTACTTTACATGCCTGCTCAAACTTTTCCATCCTGCAACACATTTTTGTTATTGATTTTCTACCATATTTTTCCTTGTGTTTGTTCAGAGATTTTACAACCAAAATAGGTGGTTACTTGTCCTCAGATTGGTCTCACATGTTGTTTAGGACTAGATATGGGAGAAAAGTAACCATTATGTTTGAATCAATAGAAAAGGACCATATAGAGCCCTATGTACCAAGTGCCATAAATGCCAACTGTGTTTTTTTTTATAGTAATGAACATACTACTACTCATGAACTAAGTACTCAAACTAAGGATCTATCCCAGATATCTTTTTGAATGAGTGGGTAGCATGAAATGTAAAGGATGAACTAGGTAAGAACATTGAGGATAGAGGCCTAGGTGTATACATGATGCATGAGCCAAATTCTGTTATTCCAAACCTTGAAAAGAAGGTTGATCAACAACTTGAGCAGTAACAAAATGAGGTATGGAAAATGTTCTTTGATGGTTCAAGAAGCAAAAATGGAGTTGGTGGGGGTGCAATGCTTGTATCTCCACAAGGTGACAAGTACTATTCAACTTTTCATTTTGTATTTTCTTGTACTAATAATGTAGTTGAATATGAAGGTTTGATTCAAGGGTTAGAATGGGCTAGAAAGAGAAAGATTGCCAACCTACAGGTATTTCGTGACAATGAGTTAATTGTTAATCGGGTAAGAAATCTGCATATTAGAAAGAATGATGTATTGAAGTCTTACAAACATAGAGTATGGGATATGATAGAAGAATTTGATTACTTCAATCTACTTTCTATAACTAGGAATCAAAATAAACATGCAGATAGGCTAGTTGCAATAGGTGCTCAGTTTGACATACCTAATGATATTAAGAAAGAAAATTGCATCAAGACGTTAAAGTTGTTGTAAGACCATCTATCCCTAATAACAATATTCATTGGAAATTTTTTGAGAGTGATGAGCGAGCATTGAGTTTTCTGCTCGAAGAAGATGAGTTCTTAGTGGTAAATCAGGAGAAACTTAAGCAACAATATGATGATCAGGTTATTCAGTTAAGGACAAACAAGTTGCCCAAGGGTCTAGTCACCTTGGAATCTATTTTTAGTATTGATGATCAGCTAAAGAAAGGAAATACCAACATACAGATCAAAGAGGAACACTATGAAGAGCTTGAAATATTCAAAGGTAAGCTCCTTAAAATTGGTAAGCTATATTCCCATGAAGATAGACAAGCCTTTATTGCACTTCGTCAAGAGTTTCATGATGTCTTTGCATGGGAGTATTATGATTTAAAAGGTTTTGATCTTGAAATTTCCCAGCATACCATAGAGCTTGAGCCAAATGCAAAGCCTGTTAGGAAAAAAACAAAGTCCTTTAAATCCCAAACTTGAGCCTCTTATGATAAAAGAGTTGACTAAGCTAATTAAGGGAAGCATAATTTTCCCAATCAAGCATACATCATGGGTTTCTAACCTTGTCCCCGTTAGAAAGAAAAATAGAGAGATTAGGCTCTACGTAGATTTTAGAGACCTCATAGAGCATGATTGAAAGATTACTATCTGATGCCCTCTATGGAGCAGATCCTTCAGGTTGTTGGTTCTAAAAGGTTTTCCTTGCTTGATGGTTATTTTGGTTATAGCCAAGTTCTAGTAAAGGAAGAGGATCAATACAAGAATGCTTTTACTACAAAGTCGGGCACTATGGCCTCTAAAAGAATTCCATTTGTCCTATCCAATACTAGTGCCACTTTTCAAAGGGCAATGGACATGGTATTTCAAGGGATGATCTATAAGGTAGAGCTCATTTACCTTGATGATGTAATAGTGTTTTCTAAAAATTCAGATGAACATCTTTCCCATTTGAAACAAGTGTTTGAGAGGTGTAGGGAATTTGGTATATCCCTCAACCCCAAAAAATGCATTTTTTTTATCCATGAAGGCAAGCTTCTTAGACATGTAGTGTTTAAAAAAGGGATCGTCATTGATCTAGAGAGAGTAAATGTTATCTCAACCTTGCATTTACCTAGCCATAAAAAGGGGCTACAAAGCTTTCTTGGCAGAATTAACTTTTTCAGAAGATTTATTACTGATATTGCAAATATTTTGAAACCACTAACTCTTATGTTGAAAAAGAATGCAAGTTTCAGCTAGACCAAAGAGGCCAAGTGCAGTTTTGAAGCAATCAAGGAGGCATTATCAACAACTCCCACTTTGGTAAATCCTAATTTTGCAAAGGATTTTATTCTGTATGCCTTTGGTAGCAAAGGCACAATTTCTACAATGTTGGTACAACGGAATGATGATAATTAGAGCAACCTATTGCTTTTTTCAATCAAGGTTTAGAGGACTATGAACAAAGGTATACTTTTGAGGAAAAGTATGTACTTGTTATTAGAAGTTTGAAAAATTTTAAGCATTTTATTTCTAATAACAAGGTTCATCTCATGGTTTCCCATCCTAGTGTCAAGGAATTCCTTTTGAGTAGAGACTTGAATGAAAATAGAGTAAATTGGATTATGAAGGTCATGGAATATGACATTGACATCAAAATTACCAAGCTTGTAAGGGGTAAAGGGCTGTGTGAATAGCTAGCTATTGGATCTGAAGATGAGCAAGAAAATCAGAAGGATGCTGCCCTTGTGACAAATGATGAACCTTAGATTGTTGCACCTATGTTGGGTGTAAGTTGGATGCAAGATATGGTCCATTTCTTGTCAACTGGTGAGTGTCCACAAGGTTTAGACAAGGCCAAACAAAGGTATTTCAGGTTACAGTAAATTCCTTATGTGCTAGTTAATGGTGTATTATTTAGAAAAGACCACAATGGTGTGTTATTGAGATGCATTGACAATGATCAGATTGATAGCGTTCTTCATGAGTTCCATGATGGAATAGCTGGGGGAAATTTTTCTCCAAGGACCACAGCTTGGAAGATAATGAGGGTTGGTTATTATTGGCCAAGCCTTTTCAAAGATCATGTCCATGTTTGGGCAAGAAAATGTGTAAAGTGTGTCATGTTTGCAGGCAAAGAGAGGTTGCCAACTTTTCCTTTGCAACCTATACAAGTGGAAAAACCTTTTATGAGGTGGGGCATTGATTTTGTAGGACCTATTAACCCACCTTCTAGTGCAGGTCATAGATGGGTCCTCACTGCAACTGACTATTTTACTAGATGGATTGAAGTCGTGGCTCTAAAAGAAGCCAATGAAAGCATTGTTCTCAAATTTTATGATGATTTGATAACTAGATTTGGTGTTCTTGAGTCAATTATTTTCGATAATGCCTTAGCCTTTGTTGGGATGAGGGTGAGTGATTGGGCTGTCAGAAATGGTATTCACCTAAATACATCATCAAACTATTACCCACAAGGTAATGGTTTGGCAGAATCAACAAATAAGAACCTAATTAGAATTATTGAGAGAATAACGAAGGATAACTAGAGAACTTGTCATACCAAGTTGAAATCTACCTTATGGGAAAATAAAATAACTCCAAAGAGATTCATTGGAAACTCCCTTTATTTGTTGGTATATGGGAAAGAGGCAAGGTTGCCCATGTCTATTGAGCTTCCAACTTTGGATATTGTTAGCCAAATTGAGATGTTTGAGGAGGAAGATCCAATGGCAGTCAGATATGCACAACTCATGGAGCTGGAAGAAACAAGAGATAAGTCCATGAAGACAATGGAGTTTCATCAACTCCAATAAAAGAGAGTTTTTGACAAGAGAGCAACACCCAGGGTGTTTAAAGAAGGAGAGATTGTGCTTAAGTGGGATGAATTAAAGAGAAGGCTAGGAAAGCACACCAAGTTTGGCAGTATGTGGAGTGGAATGTTTGTCACTACTAAGTGCAAGGAGCACAATGCTTTTCAATTGTCAAAAATGGATGGAGAATTTCTGCCTATCCCAGTTAATGGGATACACCTAAAACTATATTTTGAGGTATGATCTACCTTGTACATACTAGTTAGAAGCTTATGTTTCAATAAGTGTTGTTTCACATTAGTTTAAAAGTAGTTTTCATTTCCTCTAAGTGTTGTTGTGCACAATTTATAGGTTTGATATAAATTTTTGGTAGTTGGAACAAGTTTTCAAGGTGTCATGCATTGATACAATGAGTTACAACAGTATACAAGACTATTTTTCAAAATTTTCCAATTTTCTATTGACTTTGTGCCTAATGGATAGGCTCAGGCAACTAGTTAAGATATTTAGCAGGAAAACATTTAGCAGATGTCACCAAAAATGTTACCTAATTTTGCTTCCAGCTCAATTAGGTAGAGTTGAGATTGTGTTTACAATTAAAAGATAAAAGGTATACATTCAATTCTGCTATGTTATATCCATATGCATAAAAGAAATTATCAAATAAACTGCATTACATTATGCAAATGTATACAACAGAGAAGAAAAAGAACAAATATTGGATAAAATTTTTCTTTATTGATAATCATAAATGTATGGTGTCCCACACAAGTCGTGGGACTAACTATTTCAATACAATAAAAGAAATAAACTATACATTTGAAGATACAAAAATTAAAGAATGAATATGGAAAGAGAAGGGATCCGCCATTTCTTGAATGATGAATCCCAAGTTGAGTGTTTGTATCTTTATTCCAATCTCTAGAAGTTGCTTTCCTGCTGCTCCAAGATTGCTTGCATGAGTGATAGAGAGTCTGTTAGAGATTGGGTTCCATAATCTTTACATATGCAACATCTACAAACATATACCTATTCTCATAAAGCATTGAAATACTCTGCATATAGCAGATGTCCAGGAAAACAAAAGGTTATCATTAACATCTATCATTTGCTTTGTTTTATTTAACATGTTTGTTCACTGTGCAGGTATAGGTGAAATATTTCATTCCTGAATTGTTTTCAATTGAGATTACAATATGTGGAGTAAATGGGCTCCCACAAGGGTTGAGCCCAACATGTTGCCCTCTATTTTAAAGGGGGATGAGAATCAAATGAAACATCATGTTTATAAAATTTAACAAGTATCTATCACCTATGATAGTGAATTGATGAATTTGTCACTGTCATAAATGACAAATGCTTGTTAAAATAGAACTTGATTAAAAGAACATGATCATGAGTGAAAGTCACATTTAAACCTCTTGAATATTCATAAAGGAGTAGTTTCAAGGCTAGTCACATAGGCAGCCATATTAGCAAAGGGAAAAATTATGGGCATCATGTCATAGTGGAAGGCCACCTACAAGTGATTGTGAGCTCTTGTCTATAGAGGTAGCACTCAACACAATAGCATTGCATTGAAAATATAGTTATCAAGCTATAAGAGGAGAATATTCGTGAATGAAATGTAAAATATAGTGACATTGATACAATAGGATGCTTAAAGGACTATCATGGATACCACTTGAGCAGCAATGGGAATCATTAGGGCTATTCAAATGGTTTCATTTCCAATCTCAATATACATTGTTACTGTTACAATGAATACAAAGACAATGCATTTTGAAGTGTAATGGTATCAAGTCTTGTTGAGATGGAGACAAGTTACAGTATTACTTGGAACATTCACCTTTTGTATTTTGCACAAAAGTAATTTCTATTCTATGTTTTTAGAAAGTCAAATGAACAAACAGTAGCAATAGATATGGTAGATGGGTTGGGGCCCTAGCTCGGTTGGATAAATATTTCCCCAGGGAGGTTGGTCACGAGGTCTAGTCTCCCCACCCCATGGCAATGAGGGCTTGTCGCCCACCACGCTAAAAATTTTACAAAGACCGCAGTTTATAGGGGAGTACCGATTCCCGCAGCCTAATAAAAAAACAAATATGGTAGACAACGAATACAAAGCAAATGTGAATACATCATGTGGATACCCATGTTTTCTATATGTTGTAGTGATCATATTTCATAAGATCTCTTATTCTTTCCATAATACAAAAGCATATCCATAAGGTTATTATGAAGACTGTTCTATGACAGAAGTCACTTGTGAAGGATGAAAGAATGGACATTTCCCATGCAAAAGTGTTTTCTAGAGAATACAGATCTGCAGTATTGAAGATATGTAACCATTAGAGGGGTTGTATGCAACAAGTAGAGTGGATAGTGGCTTTGTCAGCTAGTTGTTTCTACATAATGCTTGTGAGACCGAGATGAATCCTTAGCATTAAAGGGAAAAATTGAATGATAACACTAAAAGTGATAGAAGCCGGAAAAAATGGAAAACCTTGAACGAAGCATGAAGTGAAGCTCTTAAAATCCTTATGTGTTAGTATGTGAAGAAAAGACACATGCAGAATGGAGTTTCCCATCTGTATTTTCCAGAAAATACATGAAAAAATGTTTCACGACCTACAGAACCAGGATGAGTTCAAAGGAACCCGTGTTTGCTCATGAAACTTCATGAAGACATAGAGATTCATCAAGAGCAGCTATGGCCTGGATTTTCTGAGGGGCCAAGCATGAACTAGTGCAAGAAGTGTAACCCTGTTCCTCCATAGCAAGAAGAAAATTTCTACATAATGTATGAGTTTCCTGTAAGCAGTGGTAGTAAGGAAAAATGCACACAAAATAGTAACTCTCATTTGTGTATATAAAATGAAAACCCTCAAGTTTATCTGCATAAAGGAAGGAGGAATCTCGTCCATAGGTGAGAATAAGGCCTTGATACCTACAAAGATGTAAAACCGTGACCATGGAGGTGTAGAAATCACATTTACAAAACAAGAAAATGCAAGGGACAAACCTTTCAAGCCACAAAAAAGAAACATAGGAAAGAAACCCTTGTCACATGCAAAAGCCAAGTTTACAAAGAAATATATATAGAAAATAATGAGTTTCATTTGCATACAAAGAAGTTTATTTTCTCTTCATAAAGAATAGAAAGTTTTTATGGTAAAGTCTGAGCATGAGGAGGAATGCATAGAGAGACCAAAGTATATTCATTATTTGGTATAACAAAGCTCGGGAACAAGCATTTTTCTTTAGAATTTGAAGATAAATGCAAAATGTATGCAGGAAGAGAGCTTACCCGAGGTTGGCCTTGTTATTTTTGCATAGAATTTTCTAAAAAAATTCAAGAAACCTCCACAGAGCTTCAGTCAAAACTCCTATGTCAATGGGTGAAAGTTCCAGAAGTGCAATGTGAAAATTAAATGCATTATGAATGTCTAGCTGGGTTTTGGTCATTAGGGTTTCATTGGTAAACATGTCGATAGCCTAAGGTTTTTTTCATTTTATTTTAAACATGTTCATTAAAAATAATACCCTTGCATTATGTCCTCCCATGCAAGTGTCTAGGAAAGGAAAAAATGACATGCATTTTTGCTTTCTTCCAAAGCACAGGTATGTCAATGTTTTATTTTGCATCAACTATAAATGTAAAGCATTTGACTAAGTGATATGGTTATAAATCACTTAGTTAAATGTTATTTTAATGCAAAAGTGATGTAATTATGCCATGTAAATGAATTAAGGGAATATATTTGAGTTTTTATGTCTATGCAAGCATATAGTGGGGAGGTTTGTGAAGTTGATCAACATATGGAGAAGATGTGGAACAACTTTTACTCACTTTTTGGAGAGAATGAGAGTATTTATTGACCAGTTTCTCATGTTTTTATGATGAATAAGGTCAAAGTTGACCTTTTCTTCACTTTAGACTTTTTTGGAGGGAGTTTGAGACCTATTTTCTAGGATTTTTGGTTACACATGGAGAACCCCAATCTTGGTACTTGCAAAACAACAAGAATAAACAAGTTAAACAAGAGATTGCAAGCTAAAACAAGGATTCCCCATGAAATCCATTTACAACACTCAAATTAGGAAGAAAATAGTGAAGAACACAATGAAAATGACAAAACAAAGATTGAATCCTAATTAGAATAGCAAACACATGATCCCATGGGGAATTGGTGCCAATTTGATGTGAAAATTGGCCCTTTCCCAATTCCTAAGATGCAAGCTTGATATGTTGATGATGATTGATCCACTTTGATGGTGAAGATGAGAGCTCCAAGCCAAAATCTGCAAAAACCTAGCTAAGAACTCAATGATGATGGATGGAAATGGCTAAATATTTTAGCATAATAACTTTGCATAATTTGTGGATGATGAGATGAGGATATGAGCTCTTTATTTATAGAATGCCAAGATGGATGAATGTCCAAATTTGAGCAATGTGGGACTAACATTCATCCAATGGCATGATGCCACTTGTCAATCTATGAGTGGATGGAGGATGTGCAAGATTTTGGGATTGTGCCAATAAATGCATATTTTTGAATTTCAAATTTGTTGAAATGAATTGTAAGAGGGAAGGGAAGATGCAATCCACTTGGCTCAAGACAAAGGACATGTAAGATGAAGTTATTGCCTTGTTGGATGTACATGTTGACTTGGAATTTTTGAATTCAAATTGAGAGAATATTCCAAAAGATGCCTTGTGAGGAAAATAGAGATTTAATAAATGAATTAAATCTATTTTCATGTGCAACTTGCAAAATCTAGAGGATGGGACATGAGATGAGATTAAATTAATCAAGGGTTAATTAATTTAATGAGAGAGGTTAGATGATGTGACCTATTTGACTCAAATTTATGGATTTATTTAAATCAAATAAGAGAGGAATATGATAAGAGATTAATTAAATAAGGATTTTGATTTATTTAATTAAAAGGGATGGTGTTAGATTAAATCAAATAAGGTTTTAATTTATTTAATTTAATGGATAGACTTTAGAGATTTAATCAAATAAAATTAATTATTTAATTAAATAGGGATAATTAGATCAGATGGATTGATTTAATTAACAAAGAGATTGACTTAATTAGATAAAATGATTTATTCAATTAAGAGAGGAATATTGATGAATTTAATCAGATAAGGAGATTTGATTAAATGGTTAGATTGAGGGATGATTCAGATGAAACGATGTTAGTAGGTTGGGATCAAGTGTACAATGTCAATCAAGATTTTTTACGGTTCACACACATGACCAAGAAGGTTCTAGTTCCTATTTTGGTGCATCTTGGTGGAGAATGGATAGTCACTTGTTGAATTATTTGTATAGTTAGTTCTTATTTGTTCTTTTTTCTACTTTTTGATTTCTTTTGAGTCCTTAGAGAAAAAGACAGTGTTTTGTAGCTCTTTTGACATGTATACCAGTGGATACCTTGGAAATCAATGAAGTTAAGTATTTTTCCTTTTCAATTTTTTTGTTCTACTTTGTGCACGTGTTTGATTGATGAGATTACTTGTGAATTTATCTCTTTCCTTGTAGTTTTTTCTCATTTTTAGCACCTCTTGTAGAAAAATATGTATGTTGCAGGTTATAAGTTGTGTTAAAATGCAAATGCTTCTAGTTGTGAAAATATCTTTCCTTCTAAGAGTTTGGCATTAAAGACTTCTTATGAAACACTTATGCAAGAAACATATGAAATTGAGTTGTGTAAGCCAAGCTTTTTCATTTAATTGAACTATGTATGTAATTAGTTCTATAGTTCCTAGTTAGTGTTTTGGTGCATCTCCCTTTTTTTCAAGTTTTTTTCAATTTTCAATTTATGCATCCTTTTACCATTTTCCTCGACAAGTCATTAGAGTATTTTAGGTGAGTACCTTAGGATCTAGCCTTCTCTGGAGGTCCATTCCAAATTTAGGTAACCCACAACCTAGGAACATTCCCATGTTTCTCCAAAGTCCTAAGTTTTGCAACTTAGCAAGGGTGCAATTTTGGAGATAACACTTATATCATATACCCTCATCACCAAACCCTACACTTAGCCCTAGGCCATAAATCCTACACACTCAACCCTAGAATAAGTACCTTCAAACCTCAAGGTGCCTATACCTTTTATATTTTGGTCACTAGGTTCATGTCCTTGTGTTTGTATGTCACCAAGCTAGTGTCTACAACAAAATTTGTTAGCCCCCTAAAATTCCAATTATCTTAACCATCCCTTTTCATTGGAATCCTAAGATCTATCCCATATATCTTTGGTATTCATAGGATATATTGTTCCTCATATCATACCACATAAACCCATCTATCATCCTTATGGCAAAGGATATCATGTTGTTCTTTGACTAGTAGAAACATCGGCATGTCTTGGCTTTTGGTGATCATGTTTTCTTGGTTGTCTAGTGTTTTACGATCCACCAAGATTCATTGTGATCTCATGTTACACTAGGAAATCCTCTTGTGATTGTGTTTTTCCAAAATTGACCCCTCCAAATCCCTTTATGACTTTGTAGGATGTTGGAACAACTTGTGTGTTTGTTGTGTCAATTCTATGCATGTGATACACAGTGACCTTGGTTCCTCATACCCTAGTGTATAGTATCACATGTGTTATAAATTTAAGTTCTCTCTACATTACAATTCAATTATTGCATTCCAAATACACCTAATTCCATCCTATACCTAATTCCAAATAATCCTAAACGATATACCCTAATCCCTATAAATTAATCATATACCTTATACTCTAAACCCTACACTCGACCCTAGGTCGTAAAACCTATACACTCTACCCTAAACCTTATACCTTCAATCCTCGAGGTTCCTATACCCTCAATCCTAAACCTTATCACTCAATCTTATACTCTCAACCCTAAACCATATACTCAACCCTATACCCTATACCCTCAACCCTAAACCTTAAAACCTATCCCTCAACCCTAGGCCTTAAAGCCTATAGGCTAAACCCTGAACTCTATACCATATAATCTCTTGACCCTAAACCCTATCCCTCAAACTTATACCCTAAGGCCTATATAATAAACCCTCAACCATATACAGTCAAATCTATACCCTATATCCTCAACCCTAGACCCTAAAGCTTATTGGATGAACCCTCAACCCTATACACTCCTAAATGATATACCCTAAACCGTATACACTATATCATATATCCTATACTCTAAACCCTACACTGAAACCTAGGTTGTAATACCTATACACTCTAGACCCTAAACCTTATACCTTCAACCCTCAAGGTTCCTATACCCTCAAATTTAAACCTTATAATTCAATATTATACTCTGAACTTTAAACCATATACTCAACCCTATACCCTATTCCCTCAACCCTAAACCCTATACCCTAAACCTTAAACCTTAAACTCTATCCCTCAACCCTATACCATATACACTTGACCCTAAACCCTATCCCTCAACCTTAGACCCTATGGCCTATATAATAAACCCTCAACCATATACATTAAAACTTATACCCTATACCATCAAACCCCAACCCTAAACTCTATCCCTCAACCCTAGGACCTATAACATCAATCATAAACCCTAAACCCTACAACACAAACCCTGATACATAAACATTATAATTATATATTTTAAACCCTAAAACCCAACATAGAGAATTTAATGTGTTGAAATCTACATATAATTAAATTTAATCCCTAAACCCTCAACTGTCAACTCTCCATCATAAACCATCAACCCTAAACCCCTAAACCATAGGCCCTATACCCTAAATAATGAATAATTTAGAGAGATTTGAGATAGAGGGAAAATGTGAGATAGAGAGAAGAGAGATCTACATAGGGAGGGAGGGAGAGGTGAGACAAAACAATAGAGATGGGGAGGAGAGTAGAGAAGGGGAGATGTGAGACTTAACCTTAAAATTTATATACCCATTTAACTCAAAACCCTATAGAGATAGTGGAGAGAGAGATGTTGGATAGACGAAGGTAGATCTAGAGGAGAGAGATGAGTGAGATAGAGAGCAATAGAGATGGGAAGGAGAGTAGAAAGGGGGAGATGTGAGACTTAACCCTAAAATAGATATACCCATTTAACCTAAGAAACCATATACCCTATATTGTTAGTTTCCTAAACCTTATCCCTGAACCTTAGGAACTAAATCCAAACACACCTAATCCCATCCCATCTCTTCTTTTTGGTCACCATAATTTTTCTCTTTCCTAATCAAGGATTGTATGTGGACATTCATTATCTATTTCTTCCATACACCCCTACACTCATTGTATTAAGATGGTTGTCTAGTCTTCATCTTCATCCAACTCATCTCATCATTGCATTTTTGTCTTAAGTCTTTAGATTTATTATTGTAAGCATCTTCTTATAATTGCATTTTCATCTTAAGTGTTTACATTTATTATTCTAAACATCTTATCATCAGTGCATTTTCATCTAAAGTGTCTATAATTTAACTATTTGTAGCATCTTTTCATCATTACATTTTTATCTAAAGTGTTTAGATTTGTTATTCTAAGCATCTTATCATCGTTTCATGTTTTCATATATTTTTAGGTAAGTTTTGAGGCACTTTTCCTCTCTATTCACATAACATGGACTATAAGTTATGGCTGAGGATATACTTTTTCTTAATTGCATTACATTCTTGGTTTTAGAAGACATAAATAAACTCTTTTAGAACCAATTTCCAAAGTTTGAGATAGTGGTGTTCCAAATGAATAAAGGTAAGTCTGAAAGACTTGATGGGTTTTTAATAGAGTGTTAGGAAATAATGCATTCAACCCAAAATCTTAATCCATTTTGTACATAACCCCATGAGAGGTATGCATAAAATTAGCCATAATGCATAGATCAAATAGACAAGCCATAAGATAACACAAGATATACCTTGGGAAAACCATCAAGAGGGAAAACACAACCTCTAAAATCATCCATACTCCATCATATTATTCAGTAATAAAGCAATACAAGAGTTACAATGAATACCTTTGAAGCGTCAAGTCTCTCCAATGCATCCTTATATGTCCAAGCATGAGTCCACACATAGCATGCCATGCTTCACATATGCACTCCTTAGAAAGACTCAATAATGGCATTCCACTCACCCAACCAACCTTAATCTCCAAATAATTACGAAGAGGATTATTCAAATTTACTTCAACACACAAATGGGAAATTCTACCCAACATATGGCAAGAAGGGCCCAAGGGTTTCATACTAACCACTATGATCAATTACAAAATACCCTATCTCAAACTTCATTGGAAGTTAAGGAAGGAAAATCTATATGTATCGATTTTAGTTGGAAACTCTTACATTGGATCAAACCCTACATGCCAAGGTTTGATAAATAAACCTACCTGATTATGGAAATACAGTCCTCCCTCAAATATCATGTTTTGATCTATCATTATAGTAAATACCACAAAAATACATGTTTGCAACTAATTTAATTTTCATGGAAACTCCTTCAAGATTCCAATTCCTTTGAGCTCAAGCTTAAAAAATGACAAAGAGATATGAATATTCATAAACTTATAGATTAATGCATGCCCAAAAAATAAAGAGCATCATCAACATAGATTCTCGATTAATAACCATAACCGAATGATCTTTGTATTTCTCAAGGAATCTATTGGAATTTAGAAGATTGACCATTTTTTTATTAGATCTAACTTCCTTTGTTTCATGCACAAGGAAAAATATTAATTTTTCATGCCTAGATGAAGAGGGGTCATCCCTGCTAAGAGTGCCTTTTAAAGATAGATTGGGGTCCCTCAAACCCCTAGTAGTTCCCATGTAGGTTGCCACCCCTTCAAAACCCTAATAGGAAAAAAAATTCGAAACAAACCCTGCACCATGCACAACCCCTTGCAACAAATTCATGCCCAACACATATCTTTGTGCACTTGTGAAAATAGTATGTATATTTTATTCATTGTTCAATATTTGTATTTTTGGACATTTCAAGACTTTACATATTGCTTTGTGGAAAATATACAATGCTTAATAACCACCAAATAAATTTGATTTCCATATAACTCTAGTTTCATTTCTTTGAAATCCTTTGAAATATAAGTCCTAAGCCAAGCCAATAGTAGATAACTTCACATCGTTGAATCGTAGACTCATAAACCTAACAAATACACTACATTTTGTTCAAGATTCGATTAAGACTCAATTAGCCCGAGCCAACAAGTTTAACATAAAAATAAAATTATTAACATTTAAAATAAATTTCAATAATTATACATAAAATAATTCAATAATTAAAAAACTCGATAATAACCAAAACATCAAAAATAATCAAAACAATAAAGATTATATCAAACAAAAAGAAAATGAGAAGTAATTTTTAAAATAATTTATTATCTTTCTTTAAAACAATCAAATTATGGAAATGGAGCAACAAATATCTAAGAGAAAGAGTCCTAAAAAAGGATAAGTTTGATTGAACTAAAGAAGATATTACATAGTTAAAAAGCCTTAAATACCTCCTATGGTAAGTGGATACCAAAAAAAAAAAAAAAACTCTAATACAAAGATATGAATGAAATTGAGGACACCTCTCAATATAAATTGCTTGCTTTTAACAACTACAATTTGAACACAAGATGAAGATAATTACTTAAAAGAGGTGAAAGACTTACCATTTTTTTAAGAAAAGATACATTTGTTAGAGTGAAAATAGATATTACCAAATTAGCTCTTAGATTTACCTCATACCTAGTAGACCTATTCACACTATCTTAAACTCACTTAGAGGTTTTATTGTCTCACCTCATAGGAATATTCTACACCTGTCACACTTCTTGGAGGGTTAGTTAGCGGTTCACTCTCACCTTACTTCTGCCTCCTTGCCCTACATATACAAGGATTTAATTGTATATTCTTCATTCATTTTATGATAGTTTTTATCTTTTCATTGTGAATATTCATTTTGTGAAAGTTAGTGTCTTTTGTTCTTGTTTTATTACTATAACATGGTATTAAAGCCAATTTTATTTTATTTTTTTCCAATTTTTATGAACCCCACACTAAGTCCTATCATAAGTGTGTCATAGAGCCAAATGAACATCATGGTTGAGTTTGGATGGATCAAATTACCTAGGAATGATTGTCAAGTTATCAATTTTTTATATAAGAAGTTTTACAAAAAAATGTGGTCCATGTATCTCTAACTATACAAAATTTATGAATGTGTATTTTTTTGGAGAAACTATTATTTTCAGATGTAGATGTTTTCTAAGCAATTTTTTTTTGTATTGCATATTTATTTCTTGGATAATTTTTGATATGTATAGTTGAGGGCTTATTGTTTTGGGTGTGATTTCCATTTGAAGTAAATTCTCTACTCATACCATCATCATTTTTTTATAGATCAAAGGTGTTTTTTGTTATGTTTCCCAAGATCATAAAGCAAAAAACCAAGAAACTTCCACAAAATATATGTACACAATAAGCCAAACATGATATTATCAAGAGATGATTAGAATGTACAATGTGACCTTGCTTATATAGGCAAGGTGGTGAAGGTAGACAAGTCAAACACAATGACTGACTACCCCTTCAATGATGGAACTTTTTTTAAGTCATATGATAAGTGTTATAATGAGTGGAAAGTGTGCATGGAAGAGGTGTCTCACAAAGTGAGGACAAATGTATCAACCACATAAGGTGAGACAAAACTATAGAAGTACCTAAGTGGAGACTTAAGAAATGTGAATAGGACTCTCTCTAGGTACCCAAAAGCTAACTAGTTTGATAAAGTCACTATTTACATCAACACCCACCTTTATATACAACTTAGGGAGTAATATATGAAATAATGATGAGTCATATCTACTAAGAAATGTTAGGGACTCATATATAAATACACTCTTATAAAGAGGTGTAAAGGAGAAAACCCAGTGGGAATAGGACTCCTCTCCAAAAGAGATGATACAATGAATAAATAATATGGAGCCCACCATAAATGATGATGATTTCTCTCAATGTTGCTAAAATGCTTTATGTAAATACTAATGTAGAATAGGTACTAAAGAATTGATGTGAAGTTTTGAACTGTAAATAATCTCTAGTGCTCTATGAGAAGCACCTTTGAACTTTGATGTAGTAAGAACTATCAAAAGAAGATTGATGTCTTCAGTGGTGTTTTCCAAATATGAAATGTGGAAGATGATATCCTAGTGCAAAAAATTACTAGAAGTTCTAAAGGAACCAACTCTAAATTTGGATGTAGCAACAAGTGATGAGACCACAATGCATGTCAACATACTACTTTGTTCATGTCTAAATGACGGTGTCTCACAAGACGTCTAAGTGAGACCATATGATATTTTTGTATAGGAAGAAATGATTAAGAGAAATATGGAAGTACACAAGGCATGACTCAAGATACACCTCTTAATGTGATTAGATCCTCCCAATTGAAAATATGGAAAGAAGTGTGGAAGTGTTCAAGACATAACTCAAAACACCCTTCCTAAATGAATATTGCTTGAATCAAATGACTTAAGGGAAATGTAGAAGTTCTCACAACGTGACTCACATAAGTGGTGAAAGGCACAATTCAAGATAACCCCCCCTTAATTCAATATTTGAACCCCCCTGAACTGGAACTTTATATGTTTTAGTGCATATAATAATTTTAATGGAACAAATAATGGCACTTTATAATTGAGTGTGATATCATTTCCAATGAAATGGGCAAGTGATATTCACTTTCACAAAAAAAATACTCAATTTGAGTAGCTAATCAAAAGATACAATAATCCAATTTGCCTAATTTACACATAACTTAAAGTTTTCTTATAAAATGATGAGACAAAATATGTGTTAAACAACATAATTTTACATCATCTCAATGCTAAAGTATCCAAAACAAAAGAGCTTTTCTTCAATCGTTCACAATCAAAATTTTGAATTCTTGTTTGAAAGTTATGCCAAAAATGAAAATGTACCCCTTAATGACTAGACAAATATTCTTTAACCTCTACAAATCAATGTATATTGTCACAGTCACAATTAATTGTTAACATAAAATCATAGAAAGTAGCATCTAATGCTAACATGTAATGCAACACATAACATAGTGGGTGCTGACTTATGGCAATTATTAATGAACCATTGAAGAATTATTGATGCCATCACCCAAATACGCTAATTTTGAACCAATCATTGTGGATAAGTGACCACATGTAGAGGATTTCAGCCAAACTTTGGAGTGACCTTTGGAGGCATTGAATGTGAAAGGCCACATGTGTCAAAGGGAGTTCTGAATAGGAATTTGATGGATGAGTGGACTTTGGGTACTAGTTGATAGATATGTGGCACATCTACCACTAATAATGGAAATTCCCACAGCACGTTCACCTCTAGTAATAACAATACTTCCAAATCTATTCTTCATCAATATTAAGTGCTTAGTACAAACAATCCTCTACTATAGCAAACTTTATCATGTCATAATTGTATCATTTACAAACAACTCGTAACAAGGGAGGTTAGAAAATATTAAGAACACTAAGCAACATGCCCTTAGAGGAGAAGAAATAGTATGAGTTTATACTTTGGTAAGCATGAAATTCATTTATATTATAGTATCTGATGTAAATATATATTTTTATGATTAGATCTCAAATTCAAAGCAATGCATGTAAATTTGAGATTTGAAGACACAAGAAAAAATTAGAGGATTTGTGGCTAATATGAGATTTCGCCAATAGATGGAAAAACCTTTGCCACTATCAAATGACTACGCCAAGAACCATAGCCCCTGATTCCTCTCACCTAGGACCTATAATAATCCTCACTTTGGAAAAAATGATAAAAAAATATCTCATGGCACAATTAGATGAGCTTCTCACATGACTACAACTAGTTGAGTCAATGTTGCCAAATGAATTGAGCCTTCTAAGTTTATGTGGGATAATTTATGGATGGATCACATCTTGTGTTGGCCTCTTGACCTAACCTCTTCACCACCACACACACAAATATTGACAATAGATAACCTTCCCATGTCATTCATAATGCACAAAATGAATAAATTGCATCACAAATGGATGATGGTTTGCTAATACAGAAATTTAGCGACTTCAAACTTTTATGGAACTTGACTTGTTTGCGAGAACAAAAAAACTTGCACCTACGATGCCTAGATTGACCTCACCTTAATGTCTAGGCAATGATTATCCTTGATAGAGTTTCAATACAACAATATCAATCTTCAAACTACCATACAAACAAGATACTCAATCTATACACTTCACACAACCTTTGCATAAATCTTCAAAAAACATATAAAAAATAAACATAGTAACAAGAAAGAAAGCAATTTGTGTTTTTTAAAAACTAACTCACTGATCAAAATTTGAACTAACATCCACATACAAAATGGCTCTATGAGAAACTCTTGACTAGGCTAGGTGTGTGATTCTGCGAAGGGTTTTGCTAGCCTAGATTTGATACCATGTTATTATTTCCAAGATAATAAAGAAAAAATAAGAAACTTCCATAAAATACATGCACACAATAATCCAAAAATTATATTATCAAGATATGATTAGAATGTACAATTTAACCTTACTTATGTAGGCAAGATGGTGAAGGTAGGCAAATCAAACACAATTATTGACTACCCCTCCAATTATGGAACACTTGTAAATTCACATGGAAAGTGTTCTAGTGAATGGAAGTGTGTATGCCAGAGGTTTCTCATAAAGTGAGGACACATGTATCAACCACATGAGGTGAGACAATTTTTTTAGAAGTCTCTAAGTGGAGACTTAAGTAATGTGAATAGGGCTATCTCTAGGTATGCCAAAAGCTAACTAGTTTGATAAAGTACAACTATTTACACCAACACCCCCCTTAAGTGTAACTTAGGGAGTGATGTATGGACTAATGATGAGTTTTGGATACTAGGCCATGTTAGGTACTCATGTAAAAATACAATATGTTATAAAGAAAAGTAAACGAGAAAATCCAGTGGGAATAAAACTTCTCTCCAAAAGAGATGATACAATGAAGAAAGACTATGTAGTCCCCCCCCCATAAAATGATGATGACTTCTCTAAATGTTGGGTGAGTGTGTTTTCATTGTATTGATTTTTTCTTATGAGTGTCTATGTGAAGCATGGCATGGGATGTGTGGTTACATTCTTGGACACATGGAAAGTGCATTGGAGGAGCTTGATGTTTTATAACTGTTCATGGTAACTCTATAAGTGCATTGTGATATTTTATTGTTGAATAATACATATAGTGTCATGCCTCTTGAGGCTGGTTTTTTTCTTGTAAAGGGTTTTTTCTAGGATATATCTTGTGTTATATTGTGTCTTATCTATTTGATCTTTGTATTATGGTTATTTTTTAAGCTTGAATGCATGCTTTTCTCTCATGGGGTTATGTAAGAAATGGATTAAATATTTTGGGTATTATGCTTTGTTTCCTAAAAAATAGTACGAAAGTTTTATTCATAGTTTTGGGAGGTGTGAGCTCCCAAGTTTGTATAACCCTTGTTTAAGTAGATATAGTGCAAAGATGAATCTATGGAAATGTAGGAAAGGTTTGAGACATTTCAAGGTATGAGACACATGTGCAAATTGTTGTTTTGTAGATTTAGGTTTTGGGGTTCCTAGATTTTTTGGGTTTATTACATATTTATGGTTTGAAAATTGTTTAGTCAAAATGGTTTCTAGGATGTGCCTCATATGAGGTTTTTATAGGGGAAGTTTTACACATGACATCTTGAGACAAAATGGACCTCTCCATTGGATCTAGGATGACCAAGAAATAAATATTGATATAAATTTTTCCTCTTTTGGCTATTGTGAAAAATGCAAATTTTTACCACCACAACCTTGTACAATTATACAATTTTTTTTTTAACAAATGAGGGGTAAAAATTTATTCAAACTAGAACAATGAAGTACAAAGCAAGGGAATTACACAACCTTGTCAATCTCCACTAAGTGGTCCAACTTTTGAGACAACTCCGGGGGTAATTGACCCCTATCTACAATGTTCCAATTCGGAAAATGATTAGAGGCCCATTTGGCCAAATAATCCGCAACTACGTTCCATTCTCTAGGAATGTGATAGAAAGTAATAGATTCCAAGGAAGCACACATATTAAGAATCTATTTTATAATCAAAGCTAAATTCCAACTGACATCTTCTAATTGCTGCCTATTCAACAAAGTCACCACCACTTGAGAATTATATTCACAAATGATCCTTCTCCACCCAAGAGCGCAACCATGTTCCACTGCATATAAAATGGCAATAGCCTCCATCAAATTGTTAGTATGTAGACCCTTATAAATAGAAAAGATAAACTCAACAGTCCCAAAAATATTATGTCCAACACCTCCAATACCGGTGTGACTAGGATTTCCCCGAGAAGAACCATTCATGTTGATTTTCAACACACCCTGAGGAGGAGGACACCAACGCTCCTCCCTATTTATCTTCTGAAGAAGATGTCTACATCTATTTCTCATGATCTGAACAACACCTTGCACAACACCCCTATGAAGAGGAAGATTGAGATGAGTGCTATGAGCAACATCCCCTGCATCCACACCCTTAGCCAAGTCACACTTAGCCAGAAACTTTTCTTTAAAATAATGAAGAATTTTCCACCACAAGTTTTGAACAACCAGCTTCACATCTTGAAAAATCCTATGATTCCTCTCCAACCAAATATGCCAAATAATAAAGGTCAGCCCAAGAGCCCAAATAACTTGAAGGAAAGAAGTCTTAGCAAGGGATTTTCCCCACCAAGCAAAGAAATCAGCCAAAGAGGAAACATGCCAACACACCTGGTTCCACACACCCCACCAGAAGTGCCATATCTCCCTAGAAAAGGAACATTTTAAGAAGAGATGAGAGACACTCTCCTCACTATTACAACATAAGACACACATCAAGGGACCCTAGATCCCTCACTTGCACAAATTATCCCAAGTGAGACACTGATTATGAACCACCAACCACATAAAAAAATTACACTTGGGCCAAGAAAATTTGTTCCACACATGTTTCCACCAAGGAACCTTAGTATCCCCAAACTTATGCCTAACCAACTCACCATAATCCATTGAAACAAATTACTTACTAGAAAAATCACCGTTGCTCCAAGCCAAGACATCCTGCCCCACCAAGGTGTTGCATTCACATAAGGCTACAATCTGAGCCAACTCTTACCTATCCTCCTTTGATCCTCCTAGTGGCCAATTAGAGGAGTGCTTCCATCTAATTAGACTAGCAACCAACCCAAGATTTTGAACAGTCTTATAATGCTCAATCATATTCCAACCCACAATAGTAAAATGATCACAAAGTGGCTGGAGGTGAGGATAAGTAGAAAGGAGAGGGGTATGACCATCCCAAGAATCCCAACAAAAAAGAGCATGAAAACTTGAATGGTAGATCCAAAAAAGACTATTCTTAATCAACTAAGCCCTTATTTTCAGAGTATGCCAAATCATAGATCCCCTTCCCTCTAAAGGGAGTGAGGAACATCAAAAGTGTTAACACCATTAAGATACTTATGGGAGACAATACAAGCCCAAAGCTAATGTTGACTAGTACACCATCGTTAGTATAACTTGGTTGCGAGAGTTTTCCCATTCAAAATAGCAGATTGTAAGTTGAGGCCCCCTCCTTCTGTGGCCTGCACACAATTTCCCACTTAAAAAGACTAAACTTAGTCGTTTTCAAGTTACCACTCCAAGGAAATTTTCAAGAGAGAGCATCAAATTCCCCAAGGAAATATAAAGGAGCAGTATACACAAAACACATGTAAATAGGGAGGGCTTAGATAACTGAATTCAAAAGAGACACTCTTGCGACAGTAGATAACCAACGATGAGTCCAATGAGTGACCTTACTATGCAACTTATCAATAAAATTATGCCAGGAAGACCTGGGATGCCTACCAACAACAAGAGGAATACCCAGATAGACAAAGGGAAGAGACCCAATCTAAAACCTCAAAATATTTGCAATTTTTCATTGAATAGCTTCAAGAGTATTAAAAAAATAGATAGACAACTTGTGCTCATTGAATTTCTAACCTGAAGCAGCAAGGTAAATATCCAAAGCCTACCAAAAAAAAATAGCTTCCCAAAGACAAACCCTCCCCATAAGAGCAATGCCATCAACAAACTGAAGATGAGAAAGCTGTGGAAGCCCATTACCCCAACACCAATTGTGAATCATACCCTAGGAAACCCAAGACTTAAGAAATCTTCCCAAACCCTTAGCCATAATAATAAATAGATAAGAAGAGAGAGGATCTCCTTCACGGAGGCCCTTGGAAGCCCCAAAAAGCTTAGAAGGTTCCCCATTCATAATAACCAAGAAAGAGGAAGAGGTAACATAGCTCATAGTCCAACTAACCCAGTCTAGACTAAAACCAAAGCCTAAGAGAATTCTCCAAAAAAAATTCCACTTAACTCTATCATAAGCTTTGGCCATGTACAACTTGATGAACATAGATTTCTCCCTAGAAGTCACCATATGTAGAGTGAATGACTTCAGAAGCAACCACCACCCCATCCAAGATTTGTCTGCCAGCCACAAAACCCAATTGCTCCTTAGAGATCACTTACGAGACACACACCTTGAGCTGCTCTATAATCAATTTAGTAATAATCTTGTACACCACATTACAAAGAGCAATAGGTCTAAGAATTCAAGCTAAGCAACACCTTCCTTTTTAGGAATGAGAACTAGGAAAATAGAATTCAAGGCACAGAGAATTCGTTTATTGTGAAGAGATTCCCTGGAAAACTCTAATAAATTCAAACTTATAATATCCAACAATTCCTGAAAATATTCAATAGGAAAACCATCCAGACGTGGAGCTTTACCCTTATTCATCCCAAAAACAATTTCTTTGAATTCAGACAAAGAAATCAGATGGATAAGAAAATCATTCATCTCATTGGTGATGAGGGAGGGAATGCAATCAAGGATCAATTCTCTTCATCTTCTATTGGAGTTGAATCTTCACAAAAAAAAAGCAGAATAAAACTATCTAGCTACACGAGACAAAGCTTACAGAGAATAAATGTGGGGCCCTTTCAAATTAACCAGAGAGGAAATAAAACTCCTATTACAATGAGCCTGCACAAAATTATGGAAGAAAGAAGTATTCATATCCCCTTACCAAAGCCAATCAATCCGAGCCTTTTGTTTCCAGAAAATATCCTCATGGAGCTCCCACTCCTCCACTACTCTTATAGCCTAGGATTCAACTCTACCTAAAGCATCCAAGAAACTAGAGTCTTGAATTTGGTGAGTAATCTCATCAAGACGCACCTGAGATTTCCTCTTCATAGCTTTTAGGTTGCCAAAACACAACCTATTCCATCTCTTAAGGTGATATTTGACATATTGAAGTTTCTTAACAAAGGTGTACATAGATGTACCCTAAGTAGGGCCTCCATCACACCACCATTGGGCCATTAAATAATGCAGGGAAGTATCTCAAATCCACATAAGTTGAAACTTAAAAGGAGGATTCTTGGGAACTGTAAAAAAGGTTGCTAAAAATTTAATTGGCCAATGATCATAACCCCTCAAATCAAGAATCCCATAACTAGTAACCAATCTACCCCCATCCAAAAATAGGAGACAAGAAATCTATCCAACCTTTGTAACGCTCAAAATTGATGTTCATTTACCATATAATTTACCAAACTTAATACATTCCAAGTATGGTAAAAACAAAGGATGCATATGTCATGATCTTTCCATAAATGCTAAAAAGATAAATTCAGAATAAATCTCATTCCATGTATGCAAAATAAATAAATTTAATTAACAACAAGGATCATTGCATTGTTACATATATGATTCCATTTGCATATCAATGAATTTCCATAAATTCACTCAAGTTTTCAATTACATTACTAACTTTCAATCAGTACATCTATTTCAATGTTACATCAAATATTTCTTTCCAATACATCTATTTCAATGTTACAATACTGAATTACAAATAAAATTACATTTACAAGTGGGCTTTACAAGCCATTCCAAATAATACATGAATACATTTATAGCATATAAATCTTCTGAACCTCAACCGCCGTGACACCACTGGTCTTCTTGCAAGTTGGGGCCAAGAGTGTGATTAAGGCACCTTTTCCGCCCAACCACGAAGTACAATACTTCCCCGGGTTTCTTCCTAACTCAAAGAAATCCCTAGCCCTGCATGAGGAGCCTAGCAACCTGAAACAACAATGTAGGAGGGAACTCTCGATGCAAGCCTGATGCCTATATGCATTCCTAACATGAGAATCACATATTTCTTGCAAACAGGAGGTGGCAGAGACCTATATTCATTTAGTTCTAGGCTTTTAATTCCATCTATTTCAATGGTGCATGCGCTTGGCCAACCATAAATAAAACAAGTGATAGTTTTAGAAAAGGTAAAACTACCGTCTCTGTGGGTCTACCTTCGGCATCCTGCCCTAGAAGTTTCCCATAAAATAGTAAATAATACATTTTCCATCTAAGTTCACATTCAATTTTTACACATTTCTAATTTCAAAGAAATTTCATTATTTTCCAAGGTTTTCACTAAGATTGTCAAAATAGCTTTCATGCATGCATTCAGTAAATAAAATTTTCTTGTACAATTTCAAGTGAGTTTACAATGCAAAATAAATTTAGTTCCAATTCTATTTTCTAAATTAGTTTTGATCACAGTAAATAATTTTAATAGTTTCAACAAAAAGAAATCCACTCTTTTCAGAAAATTCTCTAATTTTGAATGTGTTTTCAATAACCTACATTGGCTATAAAGTTTCCAATTCAACTTTAAACATAGCTTTTTAAGTGTTTCACTAAATTCAAAAATCATACAATGCTTCAATATTCAGAAAAATAATAGTTTTAGAAAAGAAAAAACAATGTAAATTTTCATATTTGCACATGAATTCCAGTTTGCACAGTTAATTATGTGAATTTGTTCTACTTCTTTCCTAAGTTTAATTTTAGATGTAGAAATTCACCATTCAAATATGTATATATATTTATTATACTGTATATATGTATGTATGTATATATTTACAATATATACATATATATTCAAAAACATAGTGATCTTGTAACTGATTCTATATATTGAGCTATTTTCTGTTGAATCTAATGAAAAAAAGTATTGTTTTCCTAAAGATTACAATGATGTTTACATGTCCAATATAAATATATATATATATATCTAAATTTGTATGTAAATTTGTGGTTATGTTTATATATATATATATATTCATTCGTATAAATTATTTGTGTAAATCCACTGACATAGAGTGCATTTTCTATGAAAAATAGAACATAATTTACAACTGCCTGAGTTTGTTTGTAAGAATGTATATACGTATGTATGTGTATATATATATATATTTAAAATGTTAGATATAATCTATAAATAAGCTACTGTTGACAGTGCTTCAAATGCACTCACCAAGATTCCATATTATGCAATGATGAAAGGTAAGCAAAATTCAATAGTTCACAGTTGGAAAAAGCTTTGAACAGTTTTAATAAAACAAAGTAATTATAATATTGAGGCTTACGCCCCTCACCCCAAATGGGGAAGTGCTGCCTGTGGAAGGCAGCGCTACCTCCACAGGCCGCGGCCTATGGAGGGAGTGTTGTCTCCCACAGAACCACCCTTCCCTTATGGGGAGGGCACGACTAGGGATAAGCCCTAACCCCCTTCACATAACCAAAATTAAAACAAAATTTTGATTTCAATAGCATCTAGATACTGCTCACTAAAAGAAAAAATTGTTTTCAATAAAACTAAATACTGTTCATGTTTAAATTCGTTTCGATACAAGTTTGTAAACAAATGTATGGATATATAAATTTATATATATATATTATATATATGTACACAAAGGGAAAATTATGTGTGTGTATATATATATATATATCTACATTTTCAGGCTTATTGTAGAAAAAAGAATGAGCAATTTGGAAATAAATTTATTTCACAGTTTGCAGAGAAAAACTCCAATCTAGAAGTGGAGAGAATATGCAATTTCTCTTAATACACACAAAAGAACATAAGTTCTTTCTCAATCTTTCACAGTATTGCATACAAATCAAACTGACATTCAAAATCCTCAGTAGTATCTACTTATTTCAATCAAGACTTGTAGGAAAAGAATAGAAAACCTGGAAATTACACTTCTAGCTGGGATTGGAGATGCTCTTCAGCCAGCTTCTTCTTTTTGCCTCTTTTCAATCTAGTTTCTCAGAGAAAGCCTCTTCTTCTTCCTTCTCTCCAATTGCTTTTCCAACATCTTTCCACTATCTACCCAAGATTAATTCTCAACATACTATTCTAAATGATTCAACATTTTCTTGGAAGCCATTAAAGCAAAGATTGCAGAGCTTATTTTCAAGAAAGTTTTTCCAAGAACCATTACCTTCTTGGGAACTCACCTCCCTATTTAAAATTGATTTTTCCATTTCAATTTTTCTACCCTAATCTTGAAATGTATTTTAAAATTAATAATAATTTTCAATTTAATTGCATGTAAATTCCATTTCAAAAATATTTACTCAATAATAAAATAAATATCTTTAAACTAATGGTTAACTTACTTAACTCAAAAGTTTAACACAATAAAAGAAGGTAGCATGCATAATCATTTAAATCAAGAATCCATAATTAATTTTAATTAAAAGCTTAACTTTATTTTACCATGCTTTCACCACATCATTTATTGACTCCATTTAATTCAAAACAAACACACAAAATTAGACATTCCTAAAATGCCTATATGAAACTAAGTGTGTGTGTGTGATCAAGAGGTCTTCCTGCTTTGTCCTGTCAAGAAGCTAATCACCTCTCCTTAATCACACCCTTGGTCTTCGACTTCCTGCAACTCAAGTGCACTCATGCACACAACAATAATTGAATTAGTATCACATTAAGATATAAATAAAGAAATACATTAAATTAATTAAAAATTTTCTACTCTATTTTGCTTCATTTTCAAAATAAAAACGCATTATATACTTTTCAAAATTTCATAATTTAAATAAAAACTTTCATTTATCTCCATGCCAAAACATCATCATATTAATTATTGTTCTACCTGGCACATCAAAACATGTAATAAATCCACACAAAGCCAAAAGTAAACTGCATCAGA